>JARBWK010000006.1:104582772-104628965 GCA_030556195.1 Anolis apletophallus | reverse complement strand
GTGGTGTCTCCGTTCACGTAAACACCGACATTGTGCTCCTGGACATGGGGCCTTCCCAATCCGGGGACAGGACCCGACTCTCAGAGCCCTCGGCGTCAGGAGAGCCCTCTGGAATCTACAAGGACCGATCGGGCGGACTACCGTCGGTCCCAATTGGGTGGCATCCTTGGTTGAACTGTGCTATCAGATAGCACATCAGCCGTGTCCCCTAGGGTCAAGGGTCGCTCGACTAGGGCAGTAGCCACGTCGACCGCTTTTCTCCAAGGGATCCCCCTGGATCAAATTTGTAGGGCGGCCATCTGGGCCAACCCCTCCACCTTCACATCACACTACCGGGTAGACACCCTACTTGGAAGGAGCGGCCTTTGGTCGGTCAATTCTTAACCCCAAGGGCCCTCGGGGTGGTGCCGAGTAGGCAGCCCTGTCTCTCCCCTCTATGCACAGTTCGGTCGACAGTTACGATCGTTCGAACGCTTCCCCTCGGTTGCACTAGCTAACGTTCAAGTATGTGCCGTGCCCCGGGTAGGGGCACAGTCTACCGGTTAAAGCGCGCTTTACCCACTCACGGGTTCAAGATGCACCAGTTGTGCACTTATGTTCTCAGTTGTGCCTGTTGCACCCACTGTTATGAGGCCTGTGAGCCTGACATGAATGGTGCTTGTTGCACTTATGCCGTGAGGCCTGTGTGCCTGACATGAATGGTGCTTGTTGCACTTATGCCGTGAGGCCTGTGTGCCTGACATGAATGGTGCTTGTTGCACTGTGTTTACAAGTGGGAGCATGCCTTCCACTCATATTTATATGATTGATGTGTTATTTATTCATATTGTTGGTTGTAATAAACCTGTTCATTTGTTCAAAACTTGGCTGGTTTGTTCCCACCTCCTTTACCTTAGCTCGGTAAATCTTCATAAGTGTGCATTCACAGAGCTCTCGAAGAAAGGTAGGTTACATACCTGTGACCATCTTTCTTCGAGTGAAGCTCTGTGAATCCACACGAACCCGCCCGGCCGTCCCCTCTATCTCAAACCATCCTTTCCTAGTTGCTATTGTGGCGTAGGAATGGGGTGGGCGCGCATGGAGGCGCCTTTTATGCCCTCCGGGCTGGCTGGGTGGAGCTACCGCCAAAACTTTTTTCAAACTGGGAAAGTTTCCGTTTGGAAGCCCAGCTGGCGCGCAAACTTCATAAGTGTGGATTCACAGAGCTTCACTCGAAGAAAAGATGGTCACAGGTATGTAACCTACCATTAGCTAGGTTGTCTTTTGATCTGCCCACTCTGCTTCTGAGTCTGTTCAGGGACTTCCAAGTTGCCCATTCTTGGTTTGCCCCTGGAGGAAGACTGTCGGGGGGTGGGGGTGGGGGCTTCTTGACAGCAATTTCAACATATAGGGAAATAGTTATAATAGTTGCTAGTTTTGCAGTACGGAAAGGTAAGAATGTGTTTACTTAATTGTAAAACTCCTGCAAATGTTCATCGCATTGGAATTCAGACAACGTGAGTGATATTTGCAAATTGGTATTAGAAATGCAGCCTTCTTCTGTTCCTGTTTATAGGGTTGAGCTCTGGAGGGAGCCTAGCAAATCCCTGGGAATCAGCATTGTTGGTGGACGAGGAATGGGAAGCCGCCTGAGCAGTGGAGAAGTCATGAGAGGAATCTTTATCAAGCACATTCTTGAAGACAGCCCTGCTGGCAAAAATGGAACCTTAAAAACAGGAGATAGAATAGTGGAGGTATTTTGTTGCTGTTAATTTAAAATGCATGTTTCAAATTTGGATTCTCCTCCCACACACACACACAGAATTCATTATTTTGTGCTATGGAGCTTGGCTCCCAGAAGCAAAATTCATTCAGAGGACACAGTTCATTGCATAGCTAATAAAGGTTTTGTGAGTATTGTATATACACATGTACAAGTTGACCTCAGGTATACGCCGATGGCAGTTTTGAAGTCCATGGATAACTAGAGGTTAATTCCGCAGAGGGATAGGGGGGAATACATTAGAGGCACTTGAGGGATGAGTTGCTCCTGGCTGCTGTCATTTTCCTACCAAGGCATTAGAAAACACCAGAAGTGGCACCAATTGTGGAGAGAAGGGGCCAATGTTTTTAGATTCTTCCAGGACGGACTGACTGACTGACTTTATTATTTCTGAGTCGCCCTCCACGTTAGTGCTCCGGGCGACTTACACACAACAAATTCCACAATTAAAATAGAGTATTTAAAACTAGCTAAGCTCTTTCCCCTCACCACTCTACTCTGAGGTCATTCCCTTTTTTATAAGAATGAAGATGAAGATACAGGACTTACATGTATGGATATGTCAATCCAGATTTTGGAATGAGGTATCAATTTTTTGACGAATGCATGAGTATATACAGTATTCGTAAATAAATGTTGTAATACTTAGTTTTGATCATTTAAGTTCCATTCCTTTTCCTTCTGGAAGTTTATAGACACAGGTATTACTTAGTTGTTGTTGTTTTTAATTAAAAAAAACTAAAGAGAAGGAGGCAATTTCTTCCAAATCTCTCTCTCTAATGTCCTAACTACTACTAACAGCGGATGTGCTTTATCTTGGCTTCTGGCTTCTGTAGTGATCAAATCATAAATAACTTTCTAACACTGACATTTTAACCTCATTTTTCTAAGACGCAGAACATATTTTGAAATTTTAGTCCTATATAGCTGTACAGTTAGAGACCTCCTTTCAGGAAATGCCAGATATTAGCCTTCATTGGTAAGGCTGTATGTATTCCCTTTAAATAGCATAGGCTTTGTAGGCAGACTGAAATCAGAAAAGTAATGCTCACTGATTATTTTGTGTCTTTTTGTTAGATAATACTCAAGTAAGGTTTCTAGAAGCTGCTGTACAATTATTTTAGCTCCATATACCATTGTGTAAAGCTTAGGCCTTGCGATTGCAGGTGGACGGGATTAACCTCAGAGATGCGAGCCATGAACAAGCTGTGGAAGCCATACGGAGGGCAGGCAATCCTGTAGTCTTTATGGTACAAAGCATTATAAACAGACCAAGGGTAAGCATATAAACTGTGAAAAAAAGATTTACAGAGCCAAAATATTCAGAGAGGTGTTGAGCAAATGTCCAAAGTGGTGTTGCTTTGGAGAGGAAAAGAGTCTTCACCTTGCAAGTCTCATATCCACACACTAGGAGCAGAATTAGGGTTCTCATTTGTCCCTTGATGTGAAATATCCCAACTGCATTGTAGGACAGTGCAGATTTCTTTTTCAAATCAAGTGATGGGAATGGGCAACGTGACCAGTTCATTGACAAACAATTTTTGACAAAATCTTAATCTTTCTAGAGAAATAGTAGTAGTGTTGTGTCATGTGATTGCTCAGTCAGTAGCACCAAGGTTCTGTGATTCACCACCTAACAGCTGGGAAAAAACCTTGTGTTACTCATGAGCTGCACAATTTATATTAGGCAACGTTAATTGCAAATTCTTCCTACACCCAAGTATAACATTTAATTAGTAGTAGTTTTCCTATACTTTTAATTTTGCTATGAAACACAAAACAGGAGTGATTGAAACTTCAGGTTCAGAGGAAATACAGTCACAGAGATACATGTTTTGCTTTACACTTTTAGCCACTTGCAAAGTAGTTTTAATATAGTAGCTTGCATCACCTGAAACCAGTTTTCTTCCTCCTTATAGATTTGCTACAAGCTGCATGTTTGATTTACTAGCTGTTTCACAACTTTTGTTTCCCAGCCAGAATCTCTCTATAGCTCTTTATCGTCTTCTGCTCCCAGTGGGCAGAAACCTAATAATCCATTTTACCACCAATCATCACAGGTAAAGTTGCATGGAATAGCTTTGGTGAATGTTGGTGATTTGTATGCAGGGCACTGATTGAGGCTTGCGCATTTGCTGTGGCATGGTCAAATTCTATTTGCTTGGTGAATGTTTATGCTACAAAACCAGAATCTTTCATGCTCTTTCTTTCAAAAAGGATATTTTAAGGGGGTTTTCACTGTTTAGATACAGGCAATCTTTCAGAAAGTTCACCGTATTTTACATTGTGAGTTACCTTGTACACACAGTTACAAACATCCGACTTACAAACAATTCACAGTTTAAAAAGGGGGGGGGGGTGAGATAACAGGAAGTGAGAGAAATCTACCCCTTGGAAGAGAAATTCACTCCTGGAAGTGTCACCATGGGGAAAAGGTGTCTCAACTGAAGCTTTATCACCAATCTTTGTTTCTACAACAAGCCACATTTTTCAAAATCCAATTATCACAGGGACTGAAAGTGAGGTGAAATCTTCTGAACAGGAGCACAAACAGCAAACAAACCCTTCTTTATGCTATTCAAAGCTAGAAAAGAACTATTTTTGGGTGAAGTTACACTTTTAAAAATGCACCTGTTCCAACTTACATACAAATTTAACTTAAGAAGAAACCTAGAGAACTTATCTTGTTCATAACCTGGTGACTGCCTGTAATTTTGTTTCATGAAGAAAAGAAATCACCAGCAAACATGGGTGAAAAATTATTAGTGTGGCCCCTGGATACTGACAATTACTGCCTCTCCTATCAGATCTGTTTCTAACAACTCCTTATTGTTGATGTTTGATTCAAATTTTATGTTCTGTTCTGCATATTTGTAAAAAAAAAAAAGAACATCACAATGACAACTATTTTTCTAACTGATATTTTATTAATGTTTCAGTCATAAAATTTAGATATATAAAACGGTCGTGTCAGTTATAACTGCAATGATTATGCATAGCTGTGTGTTGTGATCCCATTCATTTATAAGTTATTTTGTTAAGCAATTAAGTGAGCTGCAGTAGAATTGGTTCAAAGAAATAATAGTGACCCTTGAATGTTTTGTTCTTCCACTTTCAATCTTTTGCAATTGTAAAGCCTTTCCCTCTCCTCTCTTGCATGAAATCCCCTTCCTTTTCAGTGTCTGAGTTCACCATGTTGTGAAGTTACACCCATCTCTGCATTGGTCACATAAAGTCACCCACTTTTAACTGTTACTGCATACTTTGACTTGGCAGTACCTACAATTAACAAAAAATAGTGCAGACATAATATGGCACCATTGTCACATCTCCAAACATGGAAAGGATTGAGACAACCACAACCATTATTCTTAGTTAACAAACTGGATAGTATTATAATTGGTCTTTTTTTGTATTCTCATCCTACCTATGCTGGATCAGCCCTAATATTCTGTTGTATGCACATAGTTTTGTAAAGATGGGCTAGCATTGCCAGTGAAGTGATATTTAAAAAGATCTGTGTGAACCCCCATACATGTTCCAGATGATGAAAATCACAGAGATGCTACCCAAGGAAGAGAGCCTCATGAATAAAGAGTGATTTCTGCAATCATGCACATGTATTGAATGAAATCCTGTCACTTGCAGATTTTCAGTTTGAATGTGTGGACTGCTTCCCTTGAAATGTTTTGTGCTTGAGATGTTGTGGGGTGATATAGAATTACTCTGTAGTGTTTGACCTTTGGCTACCGCTTTATGCATACAGATCATCATTTGATGATTGTGCATGTGTCAATGTACCCTGAGATAACCTGCCTTTTGGATAGCAAGTCCCTTTCTGTTTTTCTTGTAGAACCTCCTTATGCCTTACCTGCAGTACAACCCTTTCAGTAAGCCTCCTGCCTTCAGCAGCACTAACCCTTTTGTTGATCCTCTCCAGTTCAACACTAACAAGGTTGGATGATGCCTGTGTGTCTGTGATGGACTCAGTGAACATTTATGTGTTTATCTCCATGTCCCCCCCCCCCCCAATGCCCTCACATATTACATTTTAACAATCTTTTGTTAAACAGCGTTTTGCTGGGAGCAAATACTCTCCATATCAGGGAGAGGCCTAACATCTACACCCTAATCCCCCCGCCCTAATTGCCAGAAAATGTGTCCCACAAATATGTAGTGACATAGTCGCAGCAGAGAAGCTGTAGAGAGGCATTGATGGACCACATAATGTATATTCAGGAATAGTAACATTATTTTGAGGCTGTAGAACTTGGAGTCTAATTGAAATTAATTGGACTTCTCAGTAGAAAATCTGATTGAACTGTAAACACACTAAGTAACTGTAGACTTCCTTCTGTCACAAGTCACTAGGTTGCATTCATCTCTCACCTTCCAGTCACAATGTGGTTCTGTCATCAGTCAGTATGGATAGCATAAAAAAATTAATTCTTGCTGCAGATGTCTATTGCTTGCAGGGTTTTCAATATTCAGGACATAAACTGGATGTAGATCTAACTGATCCACCCAGTCACACTCTCAGCTCCAGACAGTTGCCTTAAGAGCTCCTGTAAGTTGGAAATGACTTGAAGGCATGCAAAAAAAGTAGGCAAATCATTTCTGTAAGTTGTTAAGCACATAACAAAATAAAAAAATATTTAATTGAAAACTGAAAATAAAAGCAGCTGCATAATTGTTTACTCTCGTATTGTGGGATTGTGTTTGCAATTTCCCATCTAAGAAACAATTTTGTTACTTTAAGGTTGGGCATGGTAACTTCGGTGGACTTGAGGCTCAATTTTCCCACCAAACCTATTGTTAGATGCATCTTAATTGAATTTTTGCAGCAGAATGAAGGGGAGAAAGACCCTGGAAATGTTTGTTTTAAAAGGGGAAAGTATTTCTGATTTCTCACCAAATTTCAGTGGCAAATTACAACAAAAACAAATATATCCTTTAAAACTAGTATTGTCTGCTTATTTGAAAGGGGAGTTTACGGTTTGTCACCAAATTTTGATTGTGTGTGCAGGAGGTACATATTGAATTAGTAATGAGCAACTATACTAGGTCTTCTAAGGGTGGTTCTAATCTACACAGACACAATAAGCTGGTGAAAGTCTGGACTTTTAAACTCCAAATGGGCCTCAGGATGTTTCTTAATGCCAGCCCCAGGCCTCCAACTGTTTCCATGGGCCCGAAGTTGCAATTTGCCCCAGATTCTCGGAAATTCCAGAGCAACCTGCGACTTCCGTTAACACAGTTAAAGGCATTGATCCACATTAACTCAGATCAGCTCTGTGTGTCATGTAGTCATCATGGAGCTGATTTGCCTTCTCCCTTTGACATTAAGTGTCCATGTAAATATGCTTTAAGAAATGTAGCATTCCAAATTCAAATTTCTTTAAAATGAGTATTTGCATAAGAAACATTTTCTATGTAGAAGGTTTTTTAAAAAATCATTTCACAGTCCACAGCATCAGGGAAACCACAATAAACAATCTGCTGTTTTCTATTATCATAGGACGTGCAACATCCAATTAGATTTACCTCCAGTTGCTCCCCATGTAACCCCTTTGCACCTACACCATTTAAGGTTTGTCTTAATTTGTAGTTACTGTCCTAGATAATGTGTGTATCACATTCTTTGTGTGTGCTCTTGCCCCCACCTCTCAATATGGTTCTCTCATCTTTTCAGAAGGGCCATCTGTTCTTTCCAAATGTACCCGCTGCTGTCAAAGTGATGCTGTGTACATTCACTCTCTCCCTCTGTGTGTGTGTGTGTGTCACATGCTATCATCCAAACTGTCAGATACCACAAGGTATTACTGCTACCATGAATCCAGAAATTATCTTTTTTGTACTTGACACACATGAGGCCTATCTTCTTTAGGGCATTTTCAGAACATCTTATGTGCTTGTATTAAGATAACCCTATTCAAATCGCCTAATGCTCCTAATTATATTTTTTCACATGGGAATAACTTTTTGCAGCAGGTTCCTATGTCTGAATGGTGGAGTCATATAAAGACTAGGTGCTTAGGTCTTTTCCTCTTGATTGTTTCCTATATTGGCAAGGTGATGGGCATAGCTAGATGAGATGGAGGATTCAGTTGACACACTCAATTGATTTAATGTTACCAGAGGCCTTGGATCTTTCCATGTAGAAACTCCCATCTCATTTATGTAAAAGTGTGAGCTTCAATTCCTGTGTTTTTTGTTTTAACAATGAAATGCAAATGCTAAATATCATCTTCCTTCTCACGCATCGAAGCACTCAGCTACAACGTGAGTTCTGTATCCACAGGAAACATGTTCCTGGACCAAACCCTATAGAAATAAAACACTTCTGGCCCAAGAATACCATGACAAGGAGTCATCCTGGAAAACCTAGAAAATACCCAGAAATGACATAATTTATTGGGCCTTGATAAATAAAACAGTATTGCAGATTATGGGGATGTACTGTATTTGTACCTGAGTACAACCCAAGATATGACACACCACTTTAACATTAATTTGTCCAGGATTAGAAGATGTGTATATGAAAGAAAAAAGTAAGTGATAGAAATAGTAGGCACACATTAAATTAATGGCTTTGAACCAGTATCCCTTCCACAAGTGGTACATAAGAAGAACATAAGAAGAGCCATGCTGAATCGGACCTCAGCCCATCTAGTCCAGCATTCTGTATCACACAGTGGCCCACCAGTTGTACACGGGGATCTCGAGCAGAAGGGAGGGCAAAACCCTGACCTGCTCCCGACCCCCCACAACCAGTACCCAGGGAAATCCTGCCTACCTCAACCAACTCCGAGGTGGCACTTGAATGTCCTTTTCAGTAACTACCGATACACTTGGTATCCATGAATCTGTCTAATCCTGCCTTGAAGTTGTTCAGGCTGACAGCTGTCACAACCTCTTCTGGAAGCAAATTCCATAACCCAAATGGTAGGTCTCCTTCCATTTACAGAAAGTCTTTCTTGAACAGAGGTAGAATTATCCATAGGTAGAATTCTGCTCACAGGAGCTCTAGTTCTAAACTGGTGTACATTCCAACTTAGTTGTGTATTTTCTCAACCCACCATAATAATCAAATGTACCTTTTAATATGAATCAGTTGAATATCACTTTTTTTAGATTCAGTGAAATACAAAAAGTTGGTTGGAAACAAAGTTTTGTACCTGGGTATGCCTGGAAATCATAGGTTGCACACACATAAATCTTCACTGAATGTGTTTTATAGTTTTTGTCCTGCGTGCTTAAAATGCATTTGAGCTCTTTTCCCTCACTCCTAATCCATCTATGGTTGTTTTTCTACTTTCTTGCTGCTCCGCATTTTGACATCAAACACTATCCCCTTCTTTTTCATCATTTCATGCATTTTGTTTGCCCAGCACCAGTCCGCATGTTCTCAGCCACTGTTATTTTTCGTGTTCTCCATAGGCATCCAGTCAGTCAGATTCAGAGCCAGAAAAGACTTCATCCTGTAATTTGCCTCTACCTCCTTCTTCAGTCTCTTCAGGAATGAGTGGGGAGGTGGTGCCACAGTCCTGTAACAAGCACCTAGAAGACTGGGATAAGGAAGATGAGTTTGGATACAGCTGGAGTAAGTTTGACTTTTGAGATAGCCTTTTAGGACAAAAGGTTATAATGCCAAATTGGTACATCTGCATTTGTGAAGATTTTGAGTCTGCTTTTTAGGTCTTCCTTGATTAAGATTATGTTGTAGAAATGAACACTTTTCTTTTTTTGTATCCTTTGCCTTGTGAATTTGGATTCCATTGTGAACCTATTATATCCATGAAGTGTTCATTTACATTTGGTTGTTGTTTCACTTACAAGTCTAGAATTTGCTGTTGGAAAGAAACCATCTTTTACAGAACTGTAAAGAATTTTGTATTTATAGATAGTATTGTGCACACCACAAATATCCAAGGTAATTACGAAAAGGGGAGTGGAAGAGATAGTTTCAACTCTTAAATTAAAATAGGTAAGAGGCATTTTCCCCCAGCTACAGTCAATTTCTTTGGGAAAGAAATACAGATTTGTATTTTAATTGTTTCAGTCTGCCTGATATTATATTTTTAAGTTAATGATAAAATTTCCAAAGGTCAGTGCTGTCCATGTCACCCATCAGAATTTTTCTCTTGTTTATCATTAGAAAAGATCAGTCACCGGTATGGTAATCTATCTGGAGATCTGCACATGATAGAATTGGAGAAAGGGAAGGCTGGCTTAGGACTTAGCCTTGCTGGGAACAAAGACCGATCCAAGATGAGCGTTTTTGTTGTGGGAATTGATCCAAATGGAGCAGCTGGAAAAGATGGCAGGCTGCAGATTGCAGATGAGTTACTGGAAGTAAGTGTCTGGTAATTATACTTAGAACGAAGCCTGCTGACTCTGAGGACAGAAAAACATTTGATTATTGGTATAAAATGCTTTAATTAACAGCATATTATTTTCATCAGTATGTCCCTTTTGTGTAATCATACTCGCTTTTTGTTATGAACGTTGCATTTGGGTCTAGAATTGGTTTTCAACTATGATAGTACTAGGGGTGAATGTGGTGTGGTGAGAGAAGAAAGTACTTTTGGTAACATTTAGAATAAAGATACAGTTATTATTTGACAACAAAACTCCACTTCAGGCTACAATCTGTACTTGAGATACATCCACTGAACCTGACAGGATTTAGTAGATTAAATAACACATCTTTAGGCATCTTCATTCAGAACTCCAATTCCTGAAACATCTTGTCCTGATCTCCAGGTACTAATTGATACTCTTGTACTAGTATTCAGATAATAATGATGTAGAAATAGCCATCAGATTTTCAAATTTCATTGTGTTGGTCTGAGATAAAGGGGCATGTGGGGCGTATCATACATTAAATTGTTTTGAATGGAGAAAAGGTGGAAGGTATTTAGGAGTATTCAATAAAAGGTTTCAGAAAACTTTGTGGATACAGAAAGCTTACATTTGTTTGACAGGTTAGGGAGCGTAGCATAATCAAAAGGTGGAATTGGTTGAAAAGTTGAAATCACAATAATTTAGCAATGTCTTAAATAAAACAAGAAGTTTGAAACAATAGTGGCACATCATCTCTAAGATGCAAGGGAACATAACATTTTGCAAAGTTTCCACATCAAAAGCTTAGTTAAATAATATTTTATAAGAGGTTAATACAGAACTGATAAGGCCAATTAACTTATAATCAATCAGCCAAGGTGAGCAAAGTCTGGACTTCCACGGACAATGCTATCCCTAGGTAACAAGATCGCCAGCCAGAAAGTAGATAAGTTGCTTCCTGCAACTGGCACCAATCAGAATTGGCTTTCACATGGGCCTAGTAACTTACAGTCAACCAGCTATACCAAGGTGAGCAAAGTCTGGGAATCCACAGTCTAGACTACTGTAATGCTCTGTACATTGGCCTTCCTCTGTCGGTGATCTGGAAACTCAAGCTGGTGCAGAACGCTGCAGCCCGACTCCTTGCGGGGGTCTCGGCAAACTGTCACATCACGCCAATTCTGCACGAACTGCACTGGCTACCTGTAGAATGCCGGATCACCTTCAAAGTGTTAGTCTTGACTTTTAAGGCCTTACATGGTCTGGGGCCAATGTACCTGCGGGACCGCCTCATCCCGTATCATCCCACCAGATCCCTGCGCTCTGAAGAGCTTAACCTCCTGGTCGTTCCCAGTCCTAAGACATTTTGCCTGACTGCAACCCGTTGCCGGGCTTTTTCGATTGTGGCTCCAATACTTTGGAATTCGTTGCCCGCCGACATTCGTGCTATTCAGAACCTCCTCCCGTTCAGGAAAGCCTGCAAGACACTGTTATTTCAGCAGGCTTTCGGAGTCGGATGAATTGCAGTCTTCCTTTACGTATCGCCATCTTGCATTATCTTTTGTTGCCGCAGTGTTCTTAATGCGCGGCCTATTGTGACTTTTATCTGTTGTCTTAATTGTGGTTTTAACTTTTGCTGTATTTGGCTGTTTTTATGAACATGTTGTGAGCTGCCCCGAGCCATTGGGAAGGGCTGCAAACAAATACGAATAAATAAATAAATAAATAAACTTGTTACCCCTAGGTGTGCTGTGAGCTTCACCACTGTCCTGGCTCAGCTAGCATACACTCACAGACTCAGAGAGGGAGGAAGCAATTAACTCAGAGGCTTCCAATACTGGGATTCTTCTCTAGGACAAGGGGTGCATCACTCTTTAAACTTAATGCAGTTTGACATCACTTTGGTTGCCATGAGTAATGCTATGAATCCTGGAATTTGGAGTCTGGAAGGGCACCGGCACACTTTGGCAGAGATTGCTTTAAAAAATGGTAAAATAACAGGTCTTATGTTTCCAAAGCATTGAGTCATGGCAATTAAAGTGATGTCGGACTGCATTAATTCTATCATGTAGATGTACCGAATGTGCAGATGATTCAATGATTGGCAATAAGAACAGAAAATAAGATTTATTTTTAAATACCTTTTTATTGTTTTCATAAATAAATGCCAAGACTCAATTGTTATTCCCAATCCTTGCTTGCATTTGTAAAATCTCCCCTAGTTCCTAATAATCAAGTTGTCATTGAAGTCCTGGATTAATTCAAAAAGGATTTGTGTTGCATTCTGACAAATTTATGTGAATAATCTTGACCGCTCAAAAGTGTTCAATCTAAAATAATTTTAAACACATAATAAACAGATTCCTTTAATGGATTTTTGTTCCCATTATAATGAAGCTATGCTATTAATGTGGGAAATGTAAACACAATATTTAAACACTATGGAATAAATTTTATTTTTGTGCTCATTGTTATTTGGGCCATGAAGTGGTGGCCCTACTGCAAATAATTGTATTTTATTTATGTTCATCTGTTATTAGCAATCTGCTCTTCCATGCCTCTCTCTTTCATACAATAACCAGTGAGTCACAAGATGATCAATTAGTTGTGGAAATTGATGATGATGTTCCCAGAATCAGCTAGCCTACTGTAACCTAGCAAAGGACATTGTCGACTCAGTAAGAGAGCCAAAAACGAAACAACAGCTGGTGGAAATGTTGTGACACAGGGGACATGTTTATAAGACAAAGCAGGATTATATAGAGAAAGCAAGATTACTGCACTGCAATTTAACGGTTGAAGGGTGGTTTTAATAAATAATTAAATACCAAGTTTACTTTTGTCTATGAAAGAATTGATTTGGGATAATATAAAATTAGTATTATCTCTTCATGTTATTCTGATTTATTTAGATAAATGGACAAGTTCTATATGGAAAGACTCACCAGAATGCATCTTCAATAATTAAATGTGCACCTTCTAAAGTGAAAATAATATTTGTCAGGTAAGTGATTTTTCACATTTGTTTATTTTAGCATTTATAATTATCTATTTGCACTTCTTAATAGTACAGTCATTCCATATAGTTCAGATTCTGTGGAATCGGTGGAAGTTCTCTGGATTTTAAACTTATTTGCAAGACCAACTATTTTAAGCAACCCTGTTTTGTTTTGTTTTTTTTGTTTTTAAAATTAGGTATCAAAATGTCATTCTTTTATGAATGGCATTTTGATATCATCAGTAAATATAAAATGGGTAGTTTTAAGTCGCAAATGCTTCATATTGTAGAAACAAAGATGCTATCCATCAGATGGCTGTTTGTCCTGGGAATTCAACAGAGACCTCAGCTACATCTTCTGGAACTCAGCATGATGAGGTACAATAAGGATTTGACATTATTCAAATGAAATAATAGTTTTAGTGAACAAAGTTTTTTTCTGTAGTTTTATTTTTACTTACTGAGAAAAAGTCAAGATACACTTTGACGAGGTGAGCAAATTTATATGCTTTAATATAAGACTGAGTGCCCCTTTGGAGGGAGAAGGGTGTGGTATAAATATAGGAAATATATAAATGAACTAATTGTGTATGCTGGATCTGCACGTTCTACAGTGGTTGAGTTATGTTGGATTTTTGCATATATGTATGTTTTGATAATATGTTTCTTCTTTTTTAGGGTGAAGTGAATCAGAGTCCTGTTCCATCTGTAGATTTGAGTTTATATAAGAATATTCAAAATGTGGAACTGCCTAAGGTAAATTGTATGAATGAGTTTTGTTTGATGTCCCTAAATGCATATCTGTCTGATTTCTTGAATGTGAGTTGAGAGCAACCACTGCTGCTAAGAATTAGCAAAATGTCTCCAAAAACACTTTTCTGTAAGTTTTATTAACAGAATTTGTGTGGATCACCTTTATCTGTCCATGTTTAATTATCTGGATAAGAGATAGTCTACTTACATAGAAGACTCTAATTTTGTGATTTTTGTGAACAATTGAGACTGAAAATTTTATGTAATTTGTGAATATAATTGTACTACCCCTAGCTTCTTCATATGCATGCAGTAGATGTTTAGTCCAAATGTCTTAACTTTAAGTAAATTAACAATGTTCTTTGGCATAGTCCTAGACACAAAATTGAATGGAGAGGTAACTGAACTAAGCTTTGATGTACATATCTGCTGGCTTTATAAAATATGGTTTTCAAGGGTTTATTCTGTTGCAAACTTAGAATGCCCAAAAATTTATTTGAAATGAAAAGCATCACTGCTAGCTAGCAATTAATCACATATATTCACACATGGATTTAATTTATGGTTCTAGGGAAAAACTCAGTGGGTGTGTTAGTATCACTTCCATCAACATCCCCCAACAACAGCTATAGTTTCTGGTTTTGTAATGAACCATACATGTTACGCTTCCTTGTTTGTTGAAAATTATAATGTTGGGATACTCAAGAATGGTCGAACTGTGAATTATAGAGAGATGAAGAGTGTGTCAGCTCCCCCTGGTGGCCAGAGTTTGTCTCTGTTCGTCTATATGTGTGTATGTGAAAAACGGCAGGGATTGTCTGCTAAGTATGTGTACCTGTAATCCGCTCTGAGTCCCCTTTGGGGGGAGAAGAGCGGAATATAAATAAAGCGTATTATTATTATTATAGGCAAAATCTGGTTCTTGGAGGAGTCATCCTTTTTTGTGACTGGAAGCTGAAGAGAGAGGAAAATCGGAAAGTATACAAAATAGCACCTCCAGCCGGAGCTGTATTCATGTCCAGTCAGAGTTGTACTCAAGTCCGGTCAGAGTTAAATATTGAGACTATCTTAGAGACAGTTGAACATCACACAAGAAAGAGGCAATAGCAGATATAAAGATTCAAGAGCCTCAGTTCGGACAGAACTGTGTCTATCTCTCAAAGACTTTACCTCTCCTCATAAAGACTTTGTAGTGAGACTTGGGAGGAAAGTCTAAAGTTCTTGTCCATTAATAAATTGTTGTTTGATTCAACTATATAGTCTCCAATCTGTTCCCTGTGCAGCCAGTTCATCTTCCAGGTAGTTAAGATAGTGTGGGAGCAGTCCACACAGTTGCAGATCTGGTGATTTTGTACAGAAATGAGCAAAGATGGTTTTTTTATATACATTTACACACTGAATAGTGTTGATTAATGCTCTTTTATAACTACAGCTCTCTCCTGTTTTACCTTAGGATCAAGGTGGCATAGGCATTGCCATTGGTGAAGAAGACACATTTAATGGTGTGGTTATTCAGAGTTTAACAGAGCATGGTGCAGCAGGAAAGGTAAGCGCGGCCTAGTCAGGAAAGAAATGGATAAATGTATAGGGGGTGACATATCTTTCTCGCTTCTGCCAAATCCCACCTTACTATGTTCATTTTGATTTCAGGATGGCCGGATTAAAGTTGGAGATCAGATTTTAGCAGTGGACGATGAAATTGTTGTGGGATATCCTATAGAGAAGGTACTTGAGTAACTAATTTGATGTGCTGCTTTTTAAAATCTTTCCGCAAATGTTGAAGTGCTATGTGAATAAGAGGACCAAGACAACTTTAAGTAAAGCTTATAAGAAAAGATGAATTATACTAAAACTGCTCCCTACTCTCTTCTCAACACATATTACTGACAAAAAGAATGTTTTGTTGGTTTGTATTGTAGATTTTTCAAAGCTAATTGAAAACGAATCTTATAAACATAGCACAATACACGACAATGAAGGCTTGCATGCATGTTTATCCCTTTCCCTCAGGAAATTCTGGATCTTTGAATAGCAACAGACAAATAGGGGAATTACACTATAGCTGGGCCTATCATGCAGCTGTTTGTGGTAGAACTGAATCAGAAAGGCAGGATATAGAATAGAGAAATGCATCTGACAAATTTTGTCAAAGAAACAGGATCTGATCTTTTGCAAGTCTAGTAAAATAGCCTATTACAATACAGTAGTTTAAAATCAAATGCTTCTTTCAATTGGTTACCTGATAGCATACTCTGTTTCTTGTCTGTCAAGTTTATCAGTTTGTTGAAGACATCAAAGCCCACAGTGAAGCTCACAGTCAGTTCAGTAGAACAGGAGAATCAGACAGCTGCTCAGCCACAGACCCTGAGTTGTGTTACTACTTCGGGTGAGAAAACTAGTATCCTGCAGCCAGCAATTGTTCCACCTTCTGAATCACCAGAACCGGAGTCAATTAAAAGTAAGCATCTTCTACTTTTCCCAGAATTAAATGAAATTAAATGAAAAATGAGTCAGCATACACACACAGGTTTCACACATGTAGACACAGATAATATTGAGCCAATCATATGTGTCTTAATATTACAGGAAGATAGGAATCATAAAGCTGTAATGAGCCGTTGAGCTATTGAACTGGAAGTCCAAGACTATTTCTAGAATATAAGAATACCCACCTTCAGTGAATTACTTAAAACAGATTTCTGTAGTGATCATTCACCTATGGTTTCTTTAAAAAAAAACTTCTTCCCATGTTTATGTCTTAGCAGATTTCATAGTGGATTTGTAACCTGCCCTTGTAAAATAGAAACATGGCATAGGCAAACTTTGGCCCTCCTGGTGTTTTGGACTGCTGGCTGTTCGGAATTGTGGGAATTGAAGTTCAAAACACCTGGAGGGCCAGAGTTTGCCAATGCCTGTACAGTTAGCCCATGAAAGATGCAAAGTAATGCATCCAGGATTCATCACACAACCAACTATAGGTATATAACAATTAGATGTGTGTAATACATTAATTGAGAGCCAGTTGGAGTATTGATTTGATTAAGAAACTAGAGAATTGGGCTTGAATTCCCTCTTGGACATGGAAACCCACGGGGTGATCCTGTGTAAGACACATTTTCACCATTAGCAGAAAGCAGTGGTAAACCCCCTCTGAACAGATCTTGCCAAGAAAACCCCATGATTAGTTTGCCTTAAGGTCATGTAAGTATGGAATGATTTGAAGATTCACAAGAACATTAACTTACAATATGTTTGATTACAATTTACATTCAAAACAACTATATAGATATACAAAATAAATATATTTGGGCCTCAGGTATGTAGTAGTATCCAAATTCCATTGACAATGTAAGATTTTGCTCGTATGCCATGGATTTGTTCAAGTATCACAGAGCAATAGTTTACAGCTTCAGCTGAAAAAGTTAAACAACAAATAAGTATAAAAGGGGGCTTATTTCCATAGTCCTGCTGAAGCCCCCTTGAAATTCGTGGTATTTAAGTCATATCAGCAATTAATTTGTCCCACAGATGGAATTCAAATATAGTTAGTGCTTTCTGCATTTGCGTTGTCACTTGAGCTCTGTAATTTTACTCCTTGTTTTTGATTATCTTCTAACCCAGTTGTGTTAGATTGTAGATTTAGTTCCTTAATTTGAAGCATCTGTAAAATTGGTTTCCTAAATTACCATATATAGCATTTCTTTGTTATAACTAGTAATAATCTGTTTTCAGACACGAGCAGGTCTTCAACGCCAGCAACATTAGCTTCTGACCCAACAACTTGCCCCATCATCCCTGGTTGTGAAACTACAATTGATATTTCCAAGGGGCGTACCGGTCTTGGCTTGAGCATTGTAGGAGGAGCTGACACTTTACTGGTTAGTAAAGACAGAACTTCACAATCTAGAAATGAAACTTGTTGCATGAAAACTTGGTGTTAGCACAATCCTGAGTATGCGTACTTAGAAGTAAGTTTCATTGCACTCAGTTTTGGTCACCAAAAGATAAATGTATAGTGGACTGCAGTCGTAGACATATATTATGTTAATTGAATAAATGAAAAATAAAAGCCCATACATTTCTGTTTTCAGAAATACATTTTCTGACCATAAACTGGACAAGATTTTGAAACATAAAATTATTCAGATTAATTATTTTTTATGATGAAGAGTATTTGAACATCTACATAAATATTATATGTAAAATACGTAGAATAAAATATGTACCAAATATTACAAAAGTTGTTTGTTGTCCCATCCTTTTCAATGCCATTATAACGAATATTAGTATACTCTTAACACATAGTATAATTGTTTCTACAGTATAGTATTATATAAAATATTTGCTGACCTTTCTTGTGCTTCTGGGAAAGAGTACTTTAAAATCTTCATTTTTCTCTTTCCTTTCCTTCTCTCTCTTGCTGTTGCTTTCTGTCCCCAGTTACTAATAATTATACTTTGCTGCCTGGACAAAAATATAACAAAATCCTTCAGATTTTTTTTTACTTTGAGTCACACATTTCTGAGTTTATTCCAGGTGGCTGATTACTTGGGGTTTCATTGTATTTGAACTCTCTATATTTCTTAGGTCTGGCATCGTTTCAGTACGCACATGTGTTGTCTAACACTACTGTCTTTAAATCTACAGGGAGCTATTATTATCCATGAAGTTTATGAAGAAGGAGCAGCTTCCAAAGATGGAAGACTGTGGGCTGGTGATCAGATCTTGGAGGTACAGTGTGCCCTTGCTACATCGCGGTTCACGTTTAATAGACTTGCTTTTTTGCGGATTTAAAAAAATACTAATTTAAAATATATATCATGGTATTTTCACTGTTTTTGGGTTTTTGCCGCCGCCACTCTCCGAGGCACTTTCCCTCCTCAGTCCTCCCTCCCTTCCTCCAGCCTTGAAGGGCCTTTCCTTCCTTTCCTTCACTTTATTTTAAGTTTATAAAGACTTAAAATAGTGTATGCCTACTAAAATAATGTATAAATATTAACATAGAGTGTCCCTACTTTGCGATTTTTCACTTATTGTGGGAGGTCCTGGAACGTAACCCCCGCAATAAGTAAGGGGACACTGTATAACAGGGGTGCCCACACTTATTCAGCATGTGAGCTACTTATAATAAAACCAAGTCAGAAAGATCTACCTACCTCCTCAAGGCTGGAGAGGGGAGGGGCGGGTTTTGGCACGGCCTGGCTCCGTCCCCCCTCTGGCTTCCGCTCTACCAGCAGCTTTTCCAGGCTTGAGGATGGCAATGCCAAGCCAGCCTTGTGCTAGCTATGCCACCACTGGCTTGGCATTGCCATCCTCAAGCCTGGAGAAGCTGCTGGTAGAGCGGAAGCCAGAGAAGGGCGGAGCCAGGCCGTGCCAAGCCCCGCCCCGCCCCTCCCCTCTGGCTTTGGAGCTCCCAGCAGCTTCTCCGGGCTTGAGGACAGCAGTGCCAAGCCAGCCTTGTGCTAGCCATGCCACCACTGGCTTGGCATTGCCATCCTTAAGCCTGGAGAAGCTGCTGGGAGTGCCAAAGCTGGGGCGGGGCTTGGCACGGCCTGGCTCCGCCCCCTCTGAGAAGCACCCCATCCTGGGATCGACCTCCTTCAGTCCCGGTATCGACTGGTCGATTGCGACCAACTTCCTGGGCAGCCCTGCTGTATAACATAATGTGTATTGTTCATTTTCAGTGTTGTAAGCATGCATTGTTGGGTACGGGGAGGAAAGAATTAAAAGAGTTATCTAATGTCTTCTTGAATTAAAATCATGGACGGATCCAACTTCTTATATCTGTCATACAACTGTATTCCAGGTGAATGGTATCGACCTAAGGAATGCGACGCATGATGAAGCCATAAATGTTCTCAGACAGACACCTCAAAAAGTCCGCCTCACTGTTTATAGGGACGAAGCCCAATATAAGGAGGAAGACATGTATGACGTACTTAGCATAGAATTACAAAAGAAACCAGGAAAAGGTCTTGGACTCAGTATTGTTGGGAAAAGGTACGTTCATGAAGAGTTTTATGAAACTGCAATGTCTTTGAATAGAGGATGCCAGATAGAAAATATGAACAAAAAGGCAGATTCTTCACCCCTTATGTTAAGTTTCAAGTATAATCCAAACATAGGAAAACTGGATCTTGGCTTCAGAGATCTATTTTCAGTCCACCCTTCTTTCTTTCTGGTTCGTGTATTCTGCAAGTCAAACTTACTTTCCTATCTGTTCAGTTCAAATAAGAACCACCTACAAAACAGAACTCCCTAGAAGAAGAAAGATATAAGGAAATGTTCTGTTTGCAACAGTGTGCTATAAACAGTTATCACAGCTTCCTCTTTGCACCAGATGGCAAACCTACTCAGAAAACAGCAAGGGCCTGTTATGTTTGTACCACTTGCATGCAGAAAGCCTTAAGGAATAATTTAAGAATGCACCTCTTAAGTCCCTTAAGACATATGGAGCCACCTTGATCTAAAACATTGTTATACGTGAGAATTTCCTTCCTTTTGAAACTCAGATAGGAAACAAAGATAAGATGGTGCTATTACTTTATATTAGGATATTGTTTCACTATGGCAATACTAAATGTGTTACTGCCATGTCACTCGTTCTGGGCATTTAAAGTCAACTTTGCTCCAACAAGCATTGTAAGAGCATTTCTGAAAGACTAGATCTCAGACCAACACATTTTGGGAAAGACTAGATCTCAGACCAACACATTTTGGGAAATTATATCCTTCCCCCCCCGGCACGTGCTCCATCAGCATATCTAGTTGGCTTTGTGGAAAATAATAAAGTGGGAAATAACCGCAAAAGAATCAGAACATTTCTTATATATGTTACCTCCCCATCAAATTCCGGGTGAGATTATTGTATAATGTATTTTTTAAAAATAAAAATATGAGTTTTAAAAACCACATTTTAAATCATTCTAAAAAAAACTGGCTTACTTTCTTCCTGATATGCTGCAGTCTAGGGAATGTAATTATCTGACCTTTAAAATGCCACTTCTTCTTTTTTTAAATTAAAGATAAATGAGATATAGCAAAACAAAACCTACCTTTTCTGGAGTCTGTGACTCTTCCGCCCTTCTTTCCACACCTACTATTTGTTAAACAGAGCCCAAAATTCTTACCCTACAGTTTTCTCAGCCAGCATGATCAGTGGCCTTGCTGGCTCGTGGACTCTGGGAGTTGTAGTCCAAAAGGGTAAATTTCCCAAGCTCCTAGGTTGAAGTATTTGCGTCCATTACATTCCTAACAACAACAGCTTTATTTATATCCTTCTACCATCTCACAAAGGGACTCAGGGCGGCTTACAAAACAGCACATATTAGTGCTATAAAACACATAAAATACAAGTAAATATATCTATCAACATTAGTAACAACACAATACCAAAACAAACAACACTTACAAAAAAACCAAAACCCAGCTCAAATTAGATAAAATATTCAATAAAAATGCAGCAATAGCAATTAAAATGGGCAATACTAGATTCCAAGTGACATAAAGTGCCAGTTTGATTGGTCAGCTGATGTCTTAGGCATTGTCGGTGGCCTGTTTGAAAAGGCCCTCTCCCTCGGCCCCATGCTTGAGACGGAGATGGGACTGAGAGGATGGCCTTCCCTGGCAGATATTAGAGCCCACACAGGTTCATTGAGGGAGATGCGGTCACAAAGATAGGTTGGACCCAAACTGTGTAGGGACTTGTAGGTAATGAGCTGAACTTTGAATTGGGACTGGAAACTTATTGGCAACCAGTGGAGTTACTTTAATAGGGGTATGATATGCTTCTTCCATGTACCCCATCTGTCAGCATTACATGTGTGTACATGTATAAGGCCTGTGTGTGCCATGCTTTTGTGCTAGATTGTTTGTTCTTGGAAAAGAGAAAGAATTTTGTGTCCACACAACAAAATAATGCAACACATTTTCATGTAGATGTGGATAGTAATTAACTTACTGGGAGGCATACACTAACCAATATTAGATTTTTTTTTTCATTACAAGACATTTTTCATTACAAGACATGGAATATTATAGACAAACAATCAAACCACAAAAATTCATATTGTGATTGCAGAAATGATACTGGAGTATTTGTATCAGACATTGTCAAAGGAGGTATAGCAGATCTAGATGGGAGATTGATGCAAGGAGATCAGATATTAATGGTGAATGGTGAAGATGTTCGAAATGCTAACCAGGAGGCAGTGGCTGCTTTGTTAAAGGTAAAGACAAAACAGTAAATAAAACTATTACTTTATTTCAGACCAAGACCAATGCTTCATTGAATCTATGCTTACCAATGTCTTTTACTACTTTATTTAACATGATTTGAGTGAATTATTCATTCTAGAGACAATCTAAAGCTTCAATCTAAAGCTTCGATTTTAGGTGTACTACTTCTCTTACTAGATTTTCTTAGTTATTTATTTATTTATAGCATTTGTAACCCATCCTTCTCAACCCCCGAAAAGGGACCCAGGATGGCTTACAATTGGCAGTCATTAGATGCCGACAAAGAAACAGAGCACAACAATTAACATGAACAAGTCAACAGCAATAAAGAAACATTAAAAAGGCAATAAAATACATTAAAATATTGGCCCTTAAATTATTAACACAACCAAGTCTGAGTCCGCAAATCCAAATCATAGTCCAGACATTGAGATTTGCATTTATGTGCTCCATATTTGCAAACCAAATAAAAGTGCTGTGTTGAACAGCTTGTTTTAGAAAGGACACCTACTTAAGTTTATTATTTCTTTCATTGCACCCAGAGCTGACTTACTAGGATTTTATAAGTGATGTCTTCTTCCGATTTAGCACTAAATGGCTCAGCCAATGGTTGTAAAAGGCCATGTTCTAGACAATATCTTCTTAGAATTTCCACTACACAAAATTTGGGTTGTATTTTGTAGTGTAAGTAACAACTGGAAAGCATCATGTAAGTGGCATGGATCTTTCCTACTTGGAAACAAAGAGGGAAAGACCTGGTGTTTTGTATGTCCTGTTTTTGACAGAATGGTTAGTAGTTAGGCATCAGTGATCTCCTGCATTCAATTGCATATGTTGAGGCCAGTGAAGATACCTAGTGGGGCATCCTTGCTGAGTATTTGGATAGGAGCTAATGTGCTGGACTCAGAATGAGCCTGCTGTAGTTGAATCTGGAGTTGCTGGAATTTTGAATCATGAACTCAGTTTCTTCATCTGGTGAGCATTTAATGAAAACTGATTCACTCTTGGCATATTCACCACTTCAGAATTGCCTTTCCCCATATGTTACATTTAGATCAAAACTTTGACTCTACAGCACTGGAGTGAACTGGCAGTACAATTTTGTTAGAATTGTTATCCGAATATTACTGTGCCAGTCGCCATGAAATTCATCTGATTTTTCTGTCCCTTCTATGAACTTGCTCCTGTAGAAATCTCTTCTATATCCCTGAGCCGAGTTGGTAACTGTGGGCTTATGTGATGAAATCTGTTCTTTCATTCATGGTTTTAGATCTGGTCCATGCCAGCATTGGTTTAGCATGCAACTGCCAACACACACCAGGGTTTTCAGTTGGTAACTGTCTGAATTAGCCTTTGTTCTTCCTTTTTAAGTGGGATGTGCCTTTAATGATCTTGGGTTAAGGAATCTGTGTCTTACAAATAATGCCTGCTCTCTAGTGCTCATTAGGTACAGTCAGACTAGAAGTTGGAAGAATAAAGGCAGGTCCGTTCCATTCGGAGAGGAGAACGTCTCAGAGCAGCCAGGTTTGTAACTGCTTGCATTGGCTTCATTTGGAACCATCACAAGCACTGTTAAATTATATAAGCAAATAAAAAGGGAATTGATTTTGTAGTGCCAGTGATTTTTCTGCAGAGACCTATCAGAACTGAAATAAAACCGAAAGCCAAGTACATAAAAAAGCATTTTATGTACTCATTTCCATGCCGGATTTATCCTATATTTGGTTAAATAGCTTAGATTTTCAGAAGTGAGACATAGCAGAAACCTTATCAAAAGACAAGATGTCATCTGGGGACCCCAGGTTGAGAACCACTAAAATAAAGGAGCATGGTTCATCATCATCCTCTGATTTTGTGAGGGCAATCCTGCAGTATCTCCTAGAACTAGATGTATTGAATGTTAAATTGACAGATATACGACTTCTGCTGTCATAGCTAAACTTTTTTGGCATGTTGTTTCCCCACACCCTGTCGGCAGTGTATTCTGTACTGGAATATTCTTCTTAGTTGTGTCTTCAAGCCATTTGTAACTTATGGAAATCCTAAGGTGATCCTTCCAATGAGGTTTTATGAGTGTGACTCACCCAGAGTCCCCCAGTGGGTTTCCCTCTGGTTTTCAGAGTCATAGTCCTGCATGTGCCAATTCTCTCTCACCAGAAGTGACGTCCAGTTTCTCAAGTCGCTACTGACACGAGAAAAAAAAGTGCCTTATTGGTTTATGCAAATAAAGCAGTGGTTCTCAACCTGGGTTTCCCAGATGCTTTTGGCCTACAACTCCCAGAGATTCCAGCCAGTTTACCAGCTGTTAGGATTTCTGGGAGTTGAAGGCCAAAAACATCTGGGGACCCCAGGTTGAGAACCACTAAAATAAAGGGGCATGGTTCATCATCATTATCCTCTGATTTTGTGAGGGCAATCCTGCAGTATCTCCTAGAACTAGGAATTCTTTATTTTCTCCTTAGAAATAATTTCCTGGTGCACAATATTTTATATCAATCTGTCACACACTTATTCACACTGCCCTTATATTAAACAGTCAGAAATGCAGACCCATGCATGTGCTTTCGCTGAAGAGACCTTGAGTCCAACTGATAGGCAAACACATCGCTTATTAAACATGACAAAAATATGAGGCAACATTGGTAGAAATTTATGTAGAAAGGAAACAGGATATAAGGACCTAGGAGTTATTCTTGCGGGTGTTTCTCTCTCTCAGGTCAGTGAAGGAAGTGGCAGCCTCTCATCCTTCAGTTTCCCAGGTTCTGGATTGAATGCACCTGAAAGTTATGAGAACACTCTGAAGAAGAATTCCTGTAAGTTTCAGTCAGGGGAGACATGAGCTTGGAGCATTTTTGTTTGTTTGTTTGGTATATTTGTTTTGATTGTTATTCAGTTATTCACACGATTATTTCCTTTTTTACAGTGGCATCTGAAATACAGGGATTACGAACAGTGGAAATCAAAAAGGCAAGTAGAATAGAAGTTTGTATCACGCTAGATGCCAAGTTTACTGACTGCATGACTTTGGGCAAATCGCACTGTCTCAGCCTAAGAGGAAGGCAAGGGCAACCGTCTTGTCAGCAAACCTGATGGGATTGCAATAGGTTAGAATCATCCTAAAGGCAGGAATAGTCTTGTTTTGATCATCACAACAAAAGGTGTGGTTTTTTTCTACCAATTTTAGTAGGGAAAATAAACATTTGATCATCAATTCTTCAAAATTGAACAATGTTTCCCTAAAGCAGAATTTAAGAAAGACATAGTTCACTTGTTGCCTTTCAGATTCTCTGGAACAACGCCAGCTGTAAATATTTAATTGGGAGCACAGTTTTCTTTATATAGCACAGCACTGTAACTTCCATTGCAAAAAAAAGTTTTTCAAGTGACAATTTGTTTATAATCAGGGCTATTTTTATTTACGAATTTACTACTTTCTTTTTTTATGGATGAGTTAAAATATGTAGGGAAGTTAGGCAAAATATGGTATAGGATTTTGTAATCATCCAAGCAGGGTTAATATAAGGGTTAAATGGCTTGTTTGGCCAAGTCTTTGCAGAGCTTTGAAACATTTAATTTTGGGCTACAGCTTCCAAAATTCCCCAACTAGTGGCCATTGTGGCTAAGGTATTCTGCAAATTGTAGTCCAAAACTATAGTCCTTTTCAAATTTTCGGATATTTTATGAAAATCATAAAGATACAAAAGTTTTGAAAACTGAGGTGGACATCCTGCAAATGGATCACAGCGTTTTCCATTGTGAGACATTAAGAGGTAAGCCATTTCTCAAAATATTTACCACATGGGCTGTGGTAGTTCCCCATTACTACGATCTGTTTTTGTTTCCAGTATATATAAATAAAATGTAGAATATTCCGTCTTTCTCTCCCCCCCAAATTTGTTTTTGTAGATGATGGGGTTTTTTTCCAGCAGTACAGTCACTTTCTTGTAAATTAGGTTTGCCCAAAATGGTTCTCCCAGTACAAATTGTGGAACTCCTTTTAGAGGGCAGCAGCATGAAGCTTCAATGTTCATAAAGCCTGTTGCTGCCTTCATTCAAGGTTGAAAGAGACACGATATCTAACCATTGTGTTATTTTATGGAAAGTCACAGTACTGGCACTTGGATTCCCCAGCTGTTATTTGAAATGATTATCTCCCAGCGTTCATCTGCTGTGATTTAAAACTTGTTCTAAATGTGTACAGAATGTAACAAATATTACTGTTTGTTGTTTCCTTACATTTTTTGCCACAGGGCCCTTCAGATTCTCTGGGAGTTAGTATTGCTGGAGGAGTTGGAAGCCCCCTTGGAGACGTTCCCATTTTTATAGCCATGATGCATCCCAATGGAGTTGCAGCACAAACACAGAAACTTCGGGTAAGAAGAACGCAACATAAAATGTTCTAGTTTCAAGTATCTTGTAAAAAGTATTGCTGCTTCTATCTGTTTGTTAACCACATAAGAAAATGTTGCCTTAGCAGAGAAGTGGGATTTGGCCTGTAGAATGATTATCACCTTTGGAGAAACTCTGTGCAGCCCTTTATGCACTGAGACTTACCCCTCAATTTTTTTTAAATGGTCAAAATGCATTAACTGCTTGGAATCAAAAAACATCCTATGGGTATAGTTTATGTCTAATTACTGTTTGAGGCTTTGCTCAAGTACAAAGTAACAAGAACTCCATGTGCTCCTTCAATTTGCAGAAACTGGTGATAACACTAATAATAATATCAACAGCAACAACAATATTTAAACTTTTTTTGTAGACCTCCCTATCTCCCCAATACATATAGCAAACATTCAGTGTCTACAAAGAACATACCAACTATGGCCCACAAAAGGGTTATGAGGTGCTGATAAAGGCTCTCCAGTTCCATGTGCCTACTCCTGTCTTAGTAGGCAAGCAAATCTTCTTTGTGTGTGTGTGTGTGTGTGTGTGGTTTTTTAGTAGTCTGAAAAACTCCTGAAACATTCTATTCGTTTCACTCCTTATCAAGTAGGCATTCTTTTTCCTTGTGGAATTGCTGATGATTCAGTTTCATGGTATTGAAATGAGAGCAGCATTGCATAGTGGTGTTGGTGTTGGACTATGACTTTGGAAAGCAGTCTAACTCTCTTCACTTCAGAGGAAGGCAAAAGCAAATCCATTGGCTGATTTACTCTCATTAGTAAAATGCTAAAAATGAGGTTGGGCAGGCGTACAAAGGCTTTGTAAAAAGAAGCTTCTTTTTCAGATGTTCTTTACACTGCTGTATTCCTGCACTGTCCTTGAAGTTGAAATCTTGGTTATTATTGATGTCTGATTTTTCTTTTACCATGACTCCATGTCTTTATAGGTTGGAGACAGAATTGTTAGCATTTGTGGAACATCTACAGAAGGCATGACTCATTCTCAGGCTGTTAGTTTGCTGAAAAATGCTTTGGGCACAATTGAAATACAGGTAAAAAATTAAAGCATGTTTTCATTAATCTTCAGAGGATGGATTCAAGCTTTATTTTCAAGTTGTGAACATAAAAGAGAAATTATAATCTATGAAGTTTAGAGGAGAATGTGGATTTTGATGCCTATTATTTTTGGTGTGTTTCGTTTGTGTTATGATTTATCCATGTTGTTAAAAGCATCAATGCTTTATTGCACTTTTTTCTGCTAAATTCACAGAGATTTATAATCAGTATGTTTCTGAAGATGGTTTTGGGTAGTTATGTGCTAGGGAGACAGAGGATAGGAGTGCAATTGGAAGCATTTGAAAGTGATCACAGGTTAGCCTTGTTAAAACAGAAAAAGATTTATCTAGTCTTGTCTGTAAAAATTTATATCTGTCCTTTATGTGGCGATCTATTGTATAAAAAGTTTCAAAACAACTTTTGCATCAAAATGCTTCTGTCCCAGCCATGCTTACAGCTGGCAAGGTGATTTCATGTTGTCCCATTTGTGATATATAGTTGACAGGCTTTAAAAGGTGTTTTGAAGAACATGGGTCCAAAAAACCCCAAAGCAAAACAAAACCCCACGAATCTTACTGACTTTAGTCCACACAGGCCTAAATCTGTTTGCAGGTCCCAGCTAGAATACACTTATTAAATCAATGAGATTTATATCACTGTTGATGTAAACTACAGCAAGTGATCTATTCTAGTTGGAACTAGTGTTCAGATTAAGATCCGAGGCTGCATCTAGCCAGTGAGCTTCCTCCCTTCCTGGTCAGATGTTGAGGCTGAGCACTGCAGTGGTTGGCTGACCTTTGTGATAGTCACAGAATACTGCCCTAGAGCAGGGTTTCAAATCATTTTTAGAAAGAAAAGATGCACTGGAAATCAATTTTTTAAAACCTGCAAAGCACTTGAATTAACGTATTATACAATCAAAAAGGCAACATTCCACCTTAAGTACAGGGTTGGGGAAAACATAACATTGGAATGAATGTTTAATGAAGAAGCTTTCAGCGTTGGTTCCATTGTTGAATTCAGATTAATCATTTAGGATTGAAAGACTGAGGTAGCCTGATAAAAGAGCATGATAAAAGAGAAAACTCTGTTTATAAGGATAAGAGCACTCAGAGCTCCTTCTCAAAGTTCTTAGTAACCCACCAATGGTAGTATGTATGATTTAAAAACAGAATAATTAGAAACTTGGGGAGGTAGCTGTTTGATATGTAGAATTCCATTCTGTTTCACTTTATAATCTAGGTACACATTTCCTTTATAAACCAGGTTGTAGCTGGAGGAGACGTCAGTGTTATAACCAGCCAGCAGCAAGATCCACCAACGTCAAGTCTTTCATTTGCAGGACTAACATCAAGCAGCATATTTCAAGATGATTTAGGGTAAGCACTTAAAAAATTCAAATCTCTTTGAATGTTATTTCTCTTAATTAATCAGTAAGCAAACTAATTTAAAATAGGCACCATCCTATATAAAAGTTGTCAAAGTTTTGGGGGCTTGAATCCAATTGAGATTGATGGCTTCGATGTCAATGGAGCAAGTGAGTCTCTTCCACTAAAGGTCCAAAAAAAGTCGCCAACCTGAATACTTGGGTCTCCACAAAACCAACACATTTGATTAGTATGGATATAGATGTGTGTTTGAACTCATGACTTGAAAACTGCATACATTATAAGGAAATACAGTCCCATTTCTGCAATTTTGTTTGAAAGCCTTCCCTTACATTGCATGTTAGTCCATTATCACATTTCTTGGAAACTCTTCTCAATGTTCAGATTCTGAAAGCATTAGACACACTAACATGTGGGTGGAGACAAGGATAACTTTTCAGGTGCCATTCTTTTCATGGATGTGATAATAATGTACCATTGAGTTTGTGTGGATGGGAATCTTGAGGAAATGGTAGTGAACATTCATGGTTCTTGCTTTGTGAGAATATGAGAACCTTGTTGAATAAGACCCTGAAGTGGTGAGATGTGACTACTGCTAGGCTTCAAGCATCAAAGAGAGGAACTCACCCCCACCTTCATTACAGACCTCCACAATACAAAACCATCACTTTGGATCGAGGACCAGATGGCTTGGGCTTCAGTATTGTTGGTGGGTACGGAAGTCCTCATGGAGATCTACCCATTTATGTTAAGACAGTATTTGCAAAGGTAAGAGCAAAATCAGAAGACTCATATTGTTCCATATTGACATATCCAACTTAGCCAGTGGAGAATGGGTTAACTCCTGCCATTGCCCAGGCTAGGTAAGAGAACATGTTATATTAAAATGAACATCTGTTGTCCTCTCGTCATGCTTCAGTTGTTCTTCCCTGCCTCACCCAGGAAAAGTCATATGTCTGTCTCCTCCACTTTCTCTGGCCATATTTCTTCAATCTAAACCTGCTTCCTTCAAGATTGAAGATATTCTCAAATTCCAATTAACAGGTCTTGACATTGGATTTAAGACAACAGTACTAGCATTGATTTTATCTTAATCTAACATATGAGGGTGATCCAGAAAGTGTAAGGTTACAAGATTTTTTCAAAAAATACAAAAAATGAATATATTTTAGTAAAACTTACATTGATTGTAGCATAGGTATTAAATTATTTTTCAACATAATCAGCATTCAGTCAATACATTTTGTCATCTGTGGGACAGGTTTTTGATGCCTGTGTCATAGAAGTTTCCCTCCGCCTTTTTCAGCCAGTTCGTCATTTTTATTTTCACCTCATCGTTGTTGGAAAAGTGTTTCCCACAAAGAACTGTTCCTTCAATTTAGTGAACAGATGATAGTCACTGGGTGCAAGATTGGTTCTGTGAGAAGGGTGGCTTAAAACATCCCAACCAAATGAAGTCAACAACTCGTGTGTTTCATGAGCGGTGTACAGACATGCATTGTCATGAAGGAGATAGACTTCCACTATCAGAATCCCACGACATTTGTTTTGAATGGCTCTGCGAAGTTTCTTCATGATCTCACAATATATTCCGTACCCATTTTGTCACATGCTGTCTTGACATTACGTGCTCTCCATAATCTGAAACGATTTCGCAATCAATCACAGGAGCGTTCCTGCCCTTAGCATTTAGGTAACGTATTGCAGCGCAAACTTTGCAGTTTGAGGGAAACAGAATGAGGATGCTCATCTGTAACCTTCACCACAATACCTGTCAATGAGCTACTGACGCGCTGCTCGTTCACTTCTGCTAGCTTCATGCTACATAGCAGTGATACCAACTTCTCCTGAGAAAGTTCCCCATGAGAGCTACATGCCTTGTAACCTTACGTTCTGGATAACCCTCATATATTTGGAGATTTTTCAGCAGGGCAACCCTCTTCAGCTCCCCTGTGATCCATAAATTTTCCTCCTGGGAATGCACAGTACTCAAGTCCTACCTAAGCCTTCCTGTGAACTACATGAAATTACACCACTCAAGACTCATCTTATTTCCCATTACAGTCACTTCAGCCAGAAGGTTTTCAGAACTCACTGCCTTGTCCATTACTATATCTCAGTGCAAATTTAAAGCTGACACAGTCACAGTTTCTCTATGACTGTGTCCTTTATAAGGCCCAATATAGACTATATCTCTCCTAGTGCATACTTTTTATTTCTGTCTTCACCCATCACACTCCTTGGAAAAATAGTGACATAAACTAGATGTGAGAAAAGCCCTGATATCAGGTGTATCAAAGCATTCAGAAAATCAGAGGCACTTTTTGTAACCTTTTTTCCATCTCTCTGAAAATGAAGGTTTTGTTGACTACTCACCAGATGGATCAAAGTATTACTCTGTTTGGCCTGCAAGACCCTAGGTCTCCAAAACTACAGAACGTAATACCACATTGAACTAGATCAGATGTGCCAAGCAGCCACATTCACCAAACACTATAAGCTAGAATTGGCCACAGCCAGAACCTCATTCAGTAATAGGTTTCTACAAGAAGTGGTGCCTTGTTGAAACATATTCTTGTCCTGCCCTAATGTAAATGTTAGCTTGTCTACAGCCCATTCCTGGGTGGCTCCTGCTTTGCTGGCTCAGGATAGCACATTGGAGGACTTACCATAGAAGTCCATTTTTGCCAAGGAGAAGGAGCCATCTAGCCAAAGCTGGAGTGGCAAAACCTTAACTGTTTTATGGGCTCAAAGAGCCTTTTCTCTTCTTCCTCTGCCTTGGCTTTGTGAACCAACTAAAGTGATACCTTGCCAAGCCAGGGCAGATTCTTGACAAAAATAGATCTTCACCCTTCACCCTAAGTTCTTCAGTGTGCCATTTCATATGCCATTTTTCTGTCTCCCTGAAAGGCACATGATCTGAAATGGTGACTGGATGATATTCTAGATATATTTTCATCCTCTGTTTTTCATGCATTGTTTACTGTCCTCATTGTTTATTATTGTATGTTCCATCTTATTTGGAATATATATTTATGTACCTAAAGGGCATTTTCTGTCCAGTCTCTGGTTCTTTTAAAAGATGCTATTCCTACCTACTATGGATTTGTTTTAATTCTCAACTTCTTTTAGCTAGCATGCATCTCTGTTTGTTCATTACCTTTTTTTCAGTACACTTTCTCTGTAAGTCCATCCCTGCTTGTTTGTTTGCTTGTTTGTGTGTTCAGGAGTATTTTAGTGAAAACATAGCATTTAATTTTTTACTTGAATGTTGTAGGATAACACCAAATAAAGATAAGTGCAAGTAAACTCTGAAGCAAAATGAGGGAGGAGAGGAAGACAATGCATGCATAGCTCTCATAACTTGATAAATATTGGTATTGCTGTGATATATTGATAGTGGCATAAACTATAGTCAAAAAGGAATAAAGTATGTGTCGAAAGAATGATACTTTTAAGGAAGAGATGGCAGAATGGAAAAATAGTTTTATTCATTGGAGAATACTAGGGTAGTAGCAACTGGGGCAATGATTCAGGTCCTGCTCGAGTAAGATCTGCTTTGCTTTAATGATTGCAATATCATATATTTGTGGAGGGACTTAGGGTCCCTCCAGATCTACCATATTTCATTGCATAATAGTCACCACTGCATAGTAGATTCCCCCTCCCCTCTTTTGGGAAGGCAAAAAGTAATATTCCCTGTATAATAGTCACACTCTCCATTCACTTGCCCAGATGAGTTAACTAAGGGTGAGATTACTGTTTTGATGCTATGGGGCCGAGAGGTGAGTCAGACCCCATCTCCGCAAGGTGCTGTCCCCTTAAAAGGTGTACCCATTCAGGTGGGTGAAGCATCACCTCACCATGCAAGTGCTTCTTTTGAGGGTGCAGCCACATGGGAGTGTGAAACACACCCACTTGCGCGGTTCTGCCCTCACAGGGACGACAATTAATCAGTGAAAGAAAGCCCTCAAATGGGGCATTTTTCACTGGTTAATAGTTGACATTGCATAATAGTTGCTCCGTCCCCAACAAATGAGTTGGGGAATGTGAATATTATGTGATGAAAAACGATATTTAACATTTCAGGAAGTCAGAATAATACATGTATTGTCAAAGGCTTTCATGGCTGGAATCACCTCACAACCTCTGAGGATACCTGCCATAGATGCAGGCGAAACATCAGGAGAGAATGCTTCTGGAACATGGCCATACAGCCTGAAAACTTTCAGCAACCCAGAAAAATACAAATTGGAAACGTAGGATTGCCGAGCCTTTCTGCTTTATTTGGGGGCAGAGAGGTGAAAAATATGAACCTAAGTGAGCCAGTGTTGTTTAGTGGTTTGAGTGTTGGACTAAGGCTCTAGAGACCAGGATGCAATTTTCCACTTGATCATGTAAACCCACAGGGTGACCTTAAGTAAGTCATTTCCTCAACCCCAGAATACACTATGATAGGTTACCATAGGATCATTACGAGTCAAAAACAACTTGAAGACACCCAACAAAAGCTACATTTTGCTAGAGAGCCCAGCTGCTGAGCAAGAAGCTCCCATTCAAAGTACTACATCACTTTGCATGTGCAAGCTAGTACCTTGTTATTTTGTCATTTGCAGGGCGCTGCTGCAGAAGATGGACGCCTAAAGCGAGGGGATCAGATAATCGCTGTCAATGGACAGAGCTTGGAAGGGGTCACACATGAAGAAGCTGTATCTATTCTGAAAAGGACAAAAGGAACTGTCACATTGACTGTTCTCTCTTGAACCCTCTAACCAAAGAGGTCAGCACACAATTACTCTGTCCAAATTCGTTTAGCAAAGAGAATGGACATGTTTATGTAGCTCTCTTGTGGTTGCAAGCTGTCAGGTTCTTCTACATCAAAGGTGAAAAATTAACAAATGATCCTATTTTTGTAAACAGTAGAAATATTTTCTTGCAAAGGATTTCAGAGATTGCTTCTGCAGTGTAGGACTGTGACAGGAGACCTGGAGAACAGCATTAATAGAATCACAACAAAGGGGTGTGGAGGCAACATGGAGACAGAATAAAAGGACCAAAAAAAGGGTATCTTTTGATAATGTTAAGACACTTGGTGTTGGGTGTAATAAGTTGGGTGTCCTGGAATTCCAAAAATGCATAATCCTTGGATGTTTGTCTATACCAGCATTACATAACTAATGCTACGTTAACAGACAGAAGTTTTAAAAACCTGAATTGATCAGACTAATTAACTTGTACTGCTGCTGTTAATTATATGCTCAGCAGTCAAATGTGAAGTTTCAAAACCATTTTCTGTAATAATTTTGGATGGAGAAAAACACTTTTTTTTTTAAAAAAAGAAAAGGTTTTAGAAGCTTGCTCAGCATTCATGAAAACTGTCATTTCTGACCATTGTTTTTATTCACTAGTAGCAAAAAGTCCATCATTGCAATCAGTACCTCTCTGTTATGTCCCAGGGATATAGGTCACCTCCTCTTTCTTCTCTGTACAGTTTCTGGCAGTGATAGCCATGCCATGCAAGGTCAAAGCTGCAAAGCAGATTTTCCTATTTGCATTGTGTCTCATATTCCCTTCAGGATTGATTGTTAATTGTTACACAGATACATGCACACATGCATAAATGCACACACCTGATAGCTTTTGGTGGAGATTTTGATCTTAAATCCTGGCTTTGGCCCAAAATCTTTATATTAATTGCAGAGGAAACTCTGGAAATGTTGACATTCTAGAAGGTTAATGTCTGTGTAGAAGGTAAATGTAGAGGCAGTTATTTATTTTCAATAATTTTATGTACTTAACTATATAAATTTGACCTCCTCTGTATGATATTTGGAAACCCCTATATAATGAGTTACAGCATGACTTTCATATCTATGGGGAATATATTCTGAATTTAGAGTGAAAATGTGAAACCGCTGATAATAGTGAACCTTATTGAAATGAATTTTTTTTGGTGAAAATATACCATAGAATCATGCTTGAGGACCTAGAAAATGCTTAGAAGATTTTTTTTTCCAGATGTGTAAGTGAAATCACAGGTACCAGTCCTGTGAATATGGGGATCATACTATTTATGCAAAAGTGTGTCTGGGATCTTTTAAATGTGAATCCCAAGGATAGAACTTTGACCTTCCTTTAGACATCTATTTTGCCAATGAGCCTTTCACCCCTGAAATATCACTTGAATATCACTTATTAACTTCTCTTCTCATAACACCTAGCAGTAGAAGTAGATAAGAACTTCATTTCAAGATTTGGGGGATATGAACTTACCAACATTTGAAAATTTCTTCATCTGGAAGACAGAAGAATTTAAAACATTCCGCTATGGTAGAAGATGAAACTAATTTGTTTTTCCAAACTTTGAACTAGAAATTTTTGAACTCTCAGAAGTCTGGAAGATTAGAACTCTTGGCTTTTAGGGCTGAATTGGTGTTGCCATCCCTTTTATATATAAGCAGACACAACTGAGTACTCTCCAAACTGAGAAGTGAATTTACTGAAGTGGGGAATAATTTTGTTTGGTTGCTTTGCAAAATTCATTGAGATTCATACATTTCTTTTTATTCGTTTTTTTAAACCTTTGAATTTTAGAAAAAAACCAGAGTGATGTGTTTTTCTCATCCCTACTCAGGAACCTGAGTTAGTAATAGAGTATGATGTCAGATGTCTTAAAGAAGGCATTGCATTAAATCATACTTAAGTCTCTCTCCAAGTACAGTTCAGAAGAGTTCGTTCTTGGAGCTACAACTCTCAGAAACCTCCAGGCAACATAGCCAACCCTCAACCCTATGATTCCATTCTTGAACTATCATCGTTTGTCTAAGAGACTGTGAATGCAATTCAGGAGATATCTGTAAAATTAAAGTGTAGTTTTGGGAAGTAACCCAAAGAGAATTATAATCACTATTTCCAGGAGCCAAGAGGAATGAGAGATCACATCTGGGGCAAATTTTAGAGAGCTGTCTGTGCCTGCTGTTTTTATTTGATGTATACCTGAATTCATAACAAATAGATTATTTGCTCTTTCTTATCAGTACAGTGAGACTTGTTTCTGTGAAGATTTATTCCTCATATTTGTGGTTGACGGGGACAAATGCTTCTCATCCCCAGACATTATTTGATGCTGGATGTTGTTTACTCTTGTTCATGTCTGGTATTTTAATTCAAATACTCATAAAATGGTTAATATCAGGACATAAAGAGCATGCTAGGCTCCCACCATGATCACACCACATCTGTGGAGAACAACAGTTCAAAGAGGATCACATTGCCTATAATGGAGCTTCTTCATGCAATCATGAATTCTGATGAGTGAAGCATAGCCTCTCCTGTTCAGACTATCACTCCAAATCTGAAAAATGATGGATGTAACAATACGGCAAGGTCCTGGATTGTCCCCTCTGCATACATAAATTTTAAACTTTTTTGTGATTACTGGTATAGGGCTTAACTTTGTGCATATTTAAACAATACCAAACCCTAGGGCACATTATTTTGAGAAGCATATGAGTGAGAAATATCCAAAGAATAGCTCTGTGATGTCGAAGGAAAACAAGGAACAAAAACAATTTGCAGTTGATATTCACAAATCGGTGAGGGAAAAGCAAAAGCTTATCCACCCAGACCCAAGTCCCAATTTAATGGACTTTGACTGTAATCCTGTACACACCTAAATAGGACAAGGTCCTGTTGAACACCTTTCTTCTGAGTTGGTGTTTATAGGATTGTATTGCCATTCTGTCCCTTGTGAGTATCTATTCTTTCAATCTGTATATAATGTTGTATTTGTTTCTTTAACTTTCTATGGCCATCACAGAACCCTCTGTATCTTATCCTATTCTGCTTATCCTACATTAAAAGTTTAAATTTCATAAAAATGGCCCAAACCAGGATTTTGTGAACCCTTTCTTTTCTCTGTAGCATGTACCTAATTTTCAGGGAGTAAGCAGTGGTTAATTATCACTTTGAGAGAGAGAGGGAGAGATGCTGAAGAAGAAGTACATTCAAAAGAACCACAGCTCCTTTTCCTATCCATCTTCTACATGCCAAGGTTTAGATCTCATTTTGTTTAAAGCATTCCATTTTTACCCTTTTTGTGGAAACCATGATGCATCACTTTGTGCTTTACTATGAAGGGTTCTTAGAGCAATGGAAACTTCTTTAGATTTAAGGCAATCTAGCACTGCCACTATGCTGAATTACCAAGTAAAATACCAAGTAAAATATTGCACCAGACGAGAAGACTATGAAAGCACTGAACCAGCTTGAAAAAAAGGTTTAATATGTAGAAGTCTTGCAGGAAACATTTTCCCCATCCCCAAATCCCTTTCTTATGCTGGAAATAGCCACTACAGAATTTTACAAGACAGTAAACTTTTACAGCCAAATTAGGAAGTCTATCCAAATGTGTGCTATTTCCTTAAAACATTGTAATGGGGAAAAATTAAACTTCCTTCCATAGCAATATGTAATGCATGTTGCTAAAGTAGTGTCAAATCTTTTGATGCATTCTCTCTTTAAATTATCAAAAAGTGAGGGTTTTTTTCACCAGAACAAAGATGTGTCATCAGTTTCCTACTGTTTTCTTGAGTCTTGTCGATTGCTTCACAGATTTTCAAGAATATATAAGAGGCTATCGACTGAATTGTTGATGTTTAATTAATTTAACGACAACCCAGTTAGAAAAATAGGAGAGGCACGAGTAGTTTTTCTTGAGAATGAGGGAGAAATGAGAGGTTTCTAGAGATATTTTTAGAAATCTGGTAGTTAAGAAAAACTTAAATGAATGAAGTCATTTGGTATCATTAATTACAGATGTTCCATGGGCTAGTCCCCATAAAATACAGTAACTGGAAACAATCAGTGTTGAATTACTGTCTTGTATGCACTAACAGCTTAGAATGTGTCATGGCTACTTTACAATATGTGCAACCACTTGAAATATTCTCTATATTTGTAACAGATGTAGTGTACAGATATTTTATTACTGCCATTGTGTCTAAATGCAGAATTAGTTTAATAAATGTGAAGCAGTCTGTGGTGAACAAATTTCAGTTGTCTTGGTGATTTCGTGAGGTTGATTTTATGGAGTTGACCTTCAGAAGCACTATGTCAATTCTACTTACTTGGTTACCAAAGAATTAATTATTTGCACAACACCACATCTTTACTGAATCATTTGGAGGTCATCATCACTACCAGAAATGGCTGCTGAAAACAAACTAATATTTACATATTGAGCACTTCAGTTTCGAATCCTGAGCATCTGTACAAGATAAGAAAGAACCAACAAGGCATGGGTGATTTTAGAATTCTGAATTTAGTAAATATAAAAGTTGCCAAAAAGAATGGCAGTAGATCCATTCAGAGTTTACTTTTTATACTACACTACCCAGAAACCTGAGTCAGCAAGGTGTTTTTAATTCTTAAATATATAACTTTTCTCCAAGCCACAAGTAATCTGATCAGACACTTCAGCTCCATAATTACTGAATAAATTCCATGTTCACAAGCCATTAAGAACCAGTAGTCAATGTGATATTTCTGTTGAAACCTTCTTTAACAAGGTTTTGTGCACAGAGAGCCATAATTGTGTCAAAACTGATCATTTTGTAGATGACACTGGTTGGAATTTCCATTCCACAAATGGCAAATAATGTATCTTTGAGTGGTTAAGAATGATCCACGTGATGAGAAGTTTTCAAACATTTTAGATACATGAAAGTAAATGAAATATTCTGACTATTGGATTATTCAGGGCCTAAATACCCTAAAGCAGGGGTGCCCACACTTTTTCAGCCTGCGAGCTACTCTTAAGAAAACCAAGTCACAACGATCTACCTGCCACCGCCGCGCGCTCCCGCTGCCGCCTTCCTCCGCCCGCACGGCTTTGGAGAGCGCTTTGAGCGTTGGCGCATGCGCGCTGGGCGGAAACGGAGGTGAGAGATCTTCAGCTTGGCCAAGGGGGAGGTGGACGGAGGCAGAGCCCTTGAGGTGCGGGCTGGGAAGGGCTGCGACAGAGGAGGAGGCCGAAGCGGCCCGAGGGGGAAGAAGCAGGAGTTTGGGAGTCAGCCTCAACGGGGGAAAAGAGCCCAGCCCGGCCTCTGAGAGCTCGGCCTCCTGTGGGGTGTCGTGATTGACAGCTGGCCAAGAAGGAAGAAGCCACGCGGGCGGAGGAAGGCGGCGGGAGAAGCTGTGGCAGGAGCGCGTGCACGCCGGCGGGAGCAGGACCTCAAATGGTCTTGGGATCGACTCATCGAATGCAATCAACTTCCTGAGCAGCCCTGCCCTAAAGACACAAGACCTAGGAAGCTATGCAGAGTGAAGCCAGAGAGAATCATAGAGTTGGAAGAGACCACATGGGCCATCTAGTCCAACCCTCATGGGGAAAAGCATAATCAAAGCACTCTTGACAGATGGACTGTTTAAAAGCATCCAAAGGAGGAGCCTCCACCATACTCTGAGACAGTTTCACTGTTGAACAGTTCTTGCCATCAGGAAGTTCTATCCTAATGTTTATATTGTGCCCCATGAAGATTCTCATTGTTTACCCCAGTTAGTTTCACTAGTTAACAGTTCTTGCCATCAGGCAATTTTAGTTCGAGGGCATTAATATTTTATGTTCAGTTTCTGGGGGGGGGCGTCAGTCTAGACAGCCTCTTTGCATTTAAAGTTTCTGTCACCTAGGAAATGCATGTGGTCTCAATAATATACAGGTGACTTGAAAGCACATACACAGAGCAAGCTACTGATATCTCAGTTTGTTTTCTTTTATTCTCTTAAGAATAAATCTTTTGTTATGAGAAAACAACCAGAGTGCAATTTTGCACACTAGAGCTCAATTAAGGGAGTTTGCTGCAATATGTGTATCTGAAAATCATGTTGGAGGAAATTAATAAGACACATCCATCACAAGCAAGGATTTGGAGTACGTAATCTGGAGGATTTGGAGTATGTAAAATACCACTGGTGGCCTTAAACTGGAATATCTTTCACATACCCTGGCACTTAAAACTTGTAACAGTGCAACAATTATTCCCAAATTTGCTTTGTTAACATCCAATTAATCAATATGAAATATTAATTTGCTAAGATCATATTACCTGGATGCAGTACAAACCAAACATTTGCTCTAGGAGTTAATCTGTAGCTTTAAGTGTAAAACTAGGTCCTGCACATGAATGTTTTCTAGTTCCAAGTTTGCTGGATTTGACCTGAAAGTTCTTCCTGGAAAAATTGACTTTAACTTGAGAGGAGAGAGAAACTCACCCCATCACCCAATTCAATTTATTTGGGTAATGCTTCCTTCCTATCACGTTCTCAAGTCTGTCCTAAGACAATTCTCATTTGTCATCTCATCTCATGCCATTCAGGCTGGGTAATACCAGCATTGGGTGCCATCCAAAATGTCACTACAACTTACATTTCTTTCACTCCTACTTGCCAAGGATTGTCAAAATAGCTACTTTCTGTTACCTGTCAGTGGGCAATAGGCCATTTCAAGAATCCCCAGAATTTTGAACCAGACATTCAAAGATGGCTCAACACTTTTATCCATGATTTACCAGAGCCTTAGGCATTGTCCTTAGGTGACATTTGCATACTGTTCTTTGAGCAGTAATTATTTTTAAGAAGCTAACTGCAAAAAAGTTACAATAGTCCCGTCCTGTCCCGTCCCGCGCCCCCCTCCCCAAAGGAAAAAAACCAGGTAGAGGGTATTCTTTACTTCATTTTTCACAGATCCTTGTGATTGTTAACCTATCTCTGAATGTATGGAAGTTTGCACATTATTAGAAAGAATCTTTACCGTTCTTGGCTCAAACATACAGACATAAAAAGAGTCTTCCTTCCTCAGATCACTAGTCCAGAATGCCAATCAGTTGCCCAAGGGAAATCATATTGTGTACAGCTTTAGTTTGGACATTATAGAGCTCACACTAATATCTTTTCACTTGGGCCTCATATAAAATGCCAAATAATGCAGTTTCAAACTACACTTCCAAATAATAATAATAAATCTTTATTTATACCCCACCACCATCTCCCCAAGGGGGACTCGGGGCGGCTCACATGGGGCCAGGCCCAACAGCACAATTACAATAAAATAAAACCAAAACAACAGCATAATATTTCTAAACGTAAGACTACAGTAAGTGATCACAGTGACAATGAGCGGGCCTCATGTAAAAGATAAAATACTAAAAAGCTAAGAAACTCGGGGTGAGATAGGGATGGAGCAGATTGTTTATGGGGTGAGACTTATCAAAGCGTAAAAACCCGTTAAAGGCCTTCATACAGGAGGGGGGAAGGGTACTATAGGGGCACATGATTGAGGAAGAGTAACTATGATTGTGTGGGATTACTCTCCAAAAGCACAACGAAAAAGCCAGGTTTTGAACTCTTTCTTGAAGCTTTCTAAAGTGGGGGCTCGCTTAATTTCACTGGGCAATGAGTTTCAGAGTCGAGGGGCCACAGAGGAGAAGGCTGTCTCCCTTGTTCCCACAGGCGGGCCTGTGATAGCGGTAATGGTGAAAGGAGAGCCTCCCCCAAAGAACAAAGAGATCGGGAAGGTTCGTGCAGGGAGAGGATATAATGCAGTTTGGAGACCTGGATGAAAGTAAACAGCCTAGTTTGGGTTATCAGATTTAGGGCGGAGGATACTGATACAATGTCTCATGTAATGTAAATAGTACACACAGCTATACGTCTCCCAACAGTTTCTGGATATTTGCACTCTCAAGGAAATAATAATGTAGTGATTTACATGTTGTCTTGTGTACACAGTTGCGCCTCCAGTGTGATCACTGAACTTAACCTTTCTCATCAGGTAGGCTTTGTTTTGAAAGAGCTCATGCTTGTGCCTTGCTAGTTGACATGGCCTTTGAACTGAACAAATACAGAGGAGTTCCATGCAAACAAGTGAACACCAAGTCTGCTTTGTCAATACAGTTTGGAACACTGTTTAAGGGAGTACAAATACTGTTTAAGCATTCAGATCTCCCTGCCACTATTGGTAGGAATAGCAATTGTCCTCAAAATTATAATTGCTCTGAAAATCAGACAACTAAGATGGCAGTCCTTACTAAGATTCGTTTGATTGGCCTAAATCCAATTGCTAGTCCCAACTGGCATTTATCTACCCCATCAATTTTAAATTGTGAATTTTAATCTGCCTTTAATAATTTGTATTTTAACTCTCTATCTTGTATGTCTTTGAATAGTGATTTGTCTTTTGTTTTAATATTGTACCTCACCTCGAGCTGCAGGGAGAGACAGGTAATAAATTCATCATCATCATCATCTATGGAATCAGTGGTTGAGTTTACAATTGTGTAAATCTTATTTATTCAGTGGCTTTATTCTCATTGTGATTTTATAATTGGATTTTGGCCACCAAATTCAATGGAGCTTCCTTTGGATCAAGTATGCTTATGGTTCTACTTATGTTCTATTCTAAACGTTCAGTGAGTGTTTAGACCTTCCAAGTTATACTTGGCTTGAACAGGGTTGAAGGATACCACATTTGGTTTGTTGTAGGTTTTTCGGGCTATGTGGCCATGTTCTAGAAGAATTATCTCCTGACATTTCGCCTGCATCCTCAGAGGTTGCCTGCCATAGATGCAGGCGAAATGTCACGAGAGAATGCTTCTAGAACATGGCCATATAGCCCGAAAAACCTACAATAACCCAGTGATTCCAGCAATGAAAGCCTTTGACGATATACCATATTTGCCTTCAATCAGCTGAATGTGTTTTTTCATATGGACACTAGAGAGCAGTAAAGAACCAAACTTTGTTTCCCCGATTCTTGTGTCTGTGTGTGTGTGTGCAGATAGATACACACACACCAAGATTCACACACACACACACCAATATAAACTCCTTTAAAAATGGAGTGTGTCTTAGAATCGCGGGGGATTCTGGTGATAATACTTAAATTAGCGTGCATTTTACAATCAAATATACAGGTATATTTACTTTGTTATATGCCTTTGTTTCAGGTCAGAAAGAAGGAGGGGGGAAATCACCAAAACCATTTTTTTATCTCTTGGTTCACTGACACATAATCCTGATCATGATTTAAGAACACATACTTTGTTTATAGATCATCAAAATATGCTGAGATCAGGGTTCACTGAGTTTCAGAGGCTTATAAAGCTCAACTCAAAGACGATCCAGGATTTTTGAGTCCCAAAAGTATTCTCTATTTTTGGATTAAGAAATCAGAGATGAAGAATTCCCTGCTTCTTTCTCTCTCCAAAACCCTCGTAAGTCCAACAATCCGCAAAACAACATTGAACATAAGCCTTGCAGCAAAGAAAACAGCAGTAGCACTTTGGGAAAAGGAAGCTTATGTTGTCCACTCTGGCTTCCTGGCATGTAGGTCATCAATCACTAGTCACACCACAGAATTATAACATTTTGATTCCACCTCAACTGATTTCAAGTAGAGTTCATCTAACAGCTGAACAAGACCTATAGCACAGGGAGAGAGGATGTGGACCCCACTATAGTAGCAACAGTTCTCTCTCCCTTCTCCCAGGAGGCCCAGGTATCTAACTGTGGAAAACAAGAGGACATGGAAGAAAATCTCTTAATTTCAAATGCATGATCAATAGCCGTTAGAAGGCATATGGGAGATCTCATCACTTGATAAACAAAGCATGTACCGTGTTTCCCCAAAAGTATGACACCCCCGATTGTAAGACGTATCGGGGGTGTCAGGGGGGTCGGCTAATGTAAGCCGTACCCCGAATGTAAGCCGTACCTGGTCGCCGCCGCCGCCACCGCAACCGGCCCATCGGCCGCGGCACACCTCCGCGGCGCACCTTTCTGCTAGGCCTCTCCAACGAAGGGAGGGGGAAGAGTCCCAGAGGTGTGGCTGGCGGCTGCGTCAGAGTGACGCATCGCCGCTAGCCACGCCTCTGGGAATCTTCCCCTCCCTCGTTGGAGAAAGGGAGGGAGGGGAAGAGTCCCAGAGGCGTGGCTAAGCGGTGACGCGTCACTCTGATGCGTCGCCGGCAGCCACGCCTCTGGGACTCTTCTCCCTCCCTTCGTTGGGGAAAGGGAGGGAGGAGGAAGAGTCCCAGAGGCGTGGCTAAGTGACGACGTGTCAGAGTGACGCGTCGCCGCAGCCACGCCTCTGGGATTCTCTCCCTCCCTTCGTTGGGGAAAGGGAGGGAGGAGGAAGAGTCCCAGAGGCGTGGGCGTGGCGGCGGGTGCGTCTTTGTTTATATAAGACGTGCCCGAAAGTAAGACATAGGGGACTTTTCGGGGAAAGAAAGTAAGACGCTGTCTTACTTTCGGGAAACACGGTAGTGTTACCCTCTCCACCTCATTCCATTTCCTTATGTTGTGTCATCAGCTTTTGCCAATTGGACTGCTGGTGGAAAAAAGCTAAAAGGTCACCTACTCCTGAAGTAACCAGTCATTTCAATGTCACTAATCATTATCATCAGAGTTAGCTGGCTGATTTAGCTGACTCATGCTCTAGGAGAGGGACAATGGGCTCATCTACACAGGCATTAAAACCCAAACTCCCCAAATTGGCTTCTGACTATCTTCATGCCAGTTCTTCATTTCCAGTAAGTATCATGGGTTAATCTGGCCTAGCCCGATGTCAGAAAAAGTTGGAGGATATACAAGAAAATGCTTGAAATCTAAAGTATCCTGGAGACTTCAGAGCTGTTTGGACAGCCAGATTGGGTCCAACTGGACTGTTCTGCTACCTATATAGGGCACTGCCACTATATTTTTCTCTGCACCAGTGTTTCTCAAACTCTGCTCCTTCAGATACCACAATTCTTAACATCTCATAAACTGGCTGGGATTTCTGGGAGCTAAAGTCCAAAACATCTGGAGAAGCAGAGTTTGAGAAACACGGCTCTGCACTCATCAGATTGGCTCGCTCCTTTTTTTATTTATTTTATTAGATTTATTAGCCGCCGCTCCCAGTGGTTCAGGACGGCTTACAAAGAACATTTCAATAAAATACATCAACCATAACATTAAAACCAAATAAAACAATATGAGAAGAAACACAGTCTAGAAATGGCGTATCACGGCTCAAAGTCCTGTCGGAATAGGAATGCCTTACAGGCCTTCCGGAAAGCAGGTTGCGCAAGGCCCTAACCTCTGGGGGTAACGCATTCCAGAGGACTGGGGCGATAACAGTAAACGCCCTTCTTTGCGTTGAAGTGAGCCGGAACTCCTTGATGCTAGGCACAGTTAAAAGATTCCCCTCTTCGGATCTAAGTGTTCTCATGGGATAGTATGGGGTTAGGCGGTCCCTCAGGTACACTGGCCCCAGATCATACAAGGCCTTGAAAGTCAAAACTAACACTTTGAAGGAGATCCGGAACTCAATGGGGAGCCAGTAGAGCTCTCGCAGAATGGGTGTAATATGGCAGCTCGCGGGAACACCCGCGAGCAACCGAGCTGCGGCGTTCTGCACTAGCTTAATTTTCCGGGTCATGGACAAAGGTAAGCCAATGTAGAGAGCGTTACAGTAGTCCAGCCTCGAGATGACCATAGCTTGGATCACCGTGGCCAGGTCGTGCCGAGACAAGTAGGGGGCCCCTTCCAGCCCTCCTGGGTAGTCTCACCTTACTAGCCTGGGAGCGAGCGCTGTCAGCAACGGAGACCGTGTTAGTTTTCCCTCACCACAGACCCGTCTAGGTACGTTTTACCATCACGTCGGGGTCACCAAATGAAGCAGAATTGAGGAGTTATGGAACTCCAAGTACCAATCAAATCTTACCAAGCTGCTTGTACGCGCGGGCTCTAGGATGAGGGAAAACACACGACAACTGTGAAATAGGTGAAAATCAAAAAAAGAATTTATTCCTGGCACCAGCTGGTGGGCTTTGCCAGCAGAACACAGCTGCAGATAGGGGCAAAAGACCCCGTCACATCTCATACAAAGACATTTATACCCGTAATGGAGTCATTTCAGTCCAGCCCACCCCCTTCTTCATGGATAAAACAAGCATAATTGGCTGGTGATTACTGTTGTTACATGACATTTCATTAATCCAATCAACACTGCATAAATTATTAGCATCATCTCTCTGTCATACCTAAGATTGAGAACAATAGCCATCTATTAGTTATTCCTTTCTCACAGTGCAAGCTATCAAAGCTGAGTCTCTCTGTTCTTTGACTTGAAACATTAGTTCCGGGCTCCCTGCCAGCAGCGGAGAAGGTCAGACTCTTTGCCATGCGCAGTGGTGTTTCCTTTCACATTAAAATTCCCATTAACTTTC
>JARBWK010000006.1:104552876-104570587 GCA_030556195.1 Anolis apletophallus | reverse complement strand
TTTTCAGAGTTGACACGCAAGTAGCATCACTCTCTGACTGTACTTTTTATGCTCGGAAAAGTACCAAACCTGCTTTATGTTTATTAATGTTATTATATGATAAGCGCAGGCCAGCATTTACTGCTTAGCTGATGTTTTGCCATAGCGACGGATCCTATGGCGTCACACCTGGGCTTAAATGGAGTGACCACGTAAATTGCTATAAAATCCTATGCCCAGGGATGCGGGATTGCTTTCCTCTGAGGGAGAGGGCCCCAAAGACTTCACAGAACAAAGCTTCTTGAAAAAAGGTAGCTGGGTTTGTTTTACAAGACAACGCTTTAAATGTCTGGCTCCAAATCAATTACAAAGTTCATGGGCTTGAAGAATCCAAAGCAGTTTTATGTAATCCTCTTCTCCAGTCTGTGAAGGGTGGATGGTGAATGCCTCTCCTTCTCTCTCTCTCTCTCTCTCTCTCTCTCCCTCTCTCTCTCCCGCCATGGATGGTGGGAGGACCCCAGCCACTGGGCTCCTATAAGATGAAGGGCGAGTCCTTCCTATGCTGAACCCAGGGCTGGTTGAAAGCAGTAATTGTTCATTAAAAGAAAGTGACAGGCCGGAATTGACAGCCCTGTGGCTCAGTCACACGTCTCTGGTAGTCACTGAGGTAAAATCAGAGAGGTTTCCCCCTTTTATGATCTTTCAAATTGGAGAAAACCTGAGGAGAAAAATTGGCGGGAAAATCTAAGGCGCTGATTGGATGGAAAGGTTTGAGGTAAAATTTTGGTGGGAAAGTCTAAGGAGATGAACCCCTCCCACCCAGGAAAAAACAATAACCCCAGCCAAAACTGCCAGGCCTAGAAACAAAATGGAGGCCTGATAACCTTGCAAACACATAAGATGTAATCATACACCCCCAATGTAAACAGGCCAAGCTCTGCTTAGGCTGCATCAGAGCCTGCTGTTGGAATGTATCCAACATTAAAATTGTGGTTCTGGGCCCAGGTCTTTGCGCAGCAGACGTAATTTGCACCTTAGTGGACATTGACTGGAATGGCGTTACGGCAGATGACATTGTGATTTGTTTTATGGATTTAACTAATGCTACATGTACCGGTTTTTAATGTTTATGTATGTGATTGAGATTATATTATTGTAATTGTGATGTAGTGTACCGTTACTAATATTAAAGCAGAATTGATGCTTTCAGCAGAAGTACGGTCAGAAGAGAGTGATGCACAGGCACAGGCCTTAGTTTTAGCGAGATAGTGAAGCTTCAATAGCTTGCCAGAAATCATGCTAGAAGCCAGTTCGAGAATAATATGCTCTGATTGGTACGTCAGGCACAAGCTGTGATTTGTTAGAGTACATCATGTGCCTTTCCTGATAACACTGGCCGTGATTGGCCTAGCTAGCGTCCAGCGTGGATTTGTTTACATTGTTACTGATTGGTAGAAACCGCGCATGGGCAAATGAAACCGTCCTTCCCTGCTGGCATAGAAGGACGGTTTTAGAAATGTTGCAGATTCAGTACATGACGCCCATATGGCAGATAACATATTGTGGGAATGAAGAATTAATACTGCGTAGTGCTGTTTAGCAAATGAGGATGCGAATAGAATGTGATACCAAATAATGTAATGTTTAATTGGATGACAAGAATGAGTTGATGCTGTAAACCAATGAAAAATGATGAAGAAGGAGGGACGGGACCTGTGCCGCCATAGAGTGTATATAAGGAATAGTTGGAGATTGCCCGGGGTTCTTGCCCCGAAGCAGCGAGTTCTGTGGGCAGGTCCCGTCAGCTGACGTTGTGCTACAATAAATTTTGGCTTCATTGCACCTGCAGTATGCTTGTTGCGTTTTCTCTCGTTCCTGTGCTCGCACGTCGCGCCGCCTGTAAGTAAAAGTGCCACCTGGGAGTTCTGGGACTCCAGATTTGCTGCTACAATATAAGCCGTCCTGAGTCCCCCTTCGGGGGTAGAGAAGTGACGGGGTACAAGTACCAGAAATAATAAATAATATCCAAGTTAGATGAGCCAAAGTGGACGGAGCTAACTGCCAACTGGCAGGGGCAGACATTTTAACAGTTTAGTTTTTAGCCGGAGAGCTAAAGGGTGGTCGTAGCTATGTACGACTAAGAGTAATTAACTTTGAAGTATAATCTAGCCGGGGCACTAGAGGAAAGACATTCCCAATCATTTTATTGTGTCTTCAGTGTCAAATCTGAAGTAATTAAGTGGGAATTTGGATTTGATGTCAGTCAGAAGTACTGAGGTGAAATGTGTTCATCAAGGAGTTTAATTCATCAGTTGAATTAAAGTAAAGTGAAGAAACCACAAGATTAAAGTGACCCAATAAAGAGACTGAAAAAAGAACCTAAGTTTTAAAGGGAGGAAATAGCAAACCTTAAAGTGGCAGAAGATGAGCCATTCTTTAAGTTTAATAGTAGCAGTTTCATGTTTCCATAAGAACAAAGATTTAACTATAGCAATAACAAGATAATATTGTGTAACCGTCCAGCTTGTGTGAACCTGAGTAATCTTTGAATAAATATTTTTCTGTTCAGTTCAAATACTGAGAACTTAAATCTAATTATTAAAGAGAAGTTTCTCCACAAAAGAGAAGGCTGAAGATCCTGTGGTGCTGAATGCAGTTTTGTGATACTGGGTTACACATATTGAACAGACACAAGCAGGTGTTTTAATAGTCATCTCTCTCTCATACAAGCCCCATTCATCTCTCAAATATATATAAAATAAACGAAGCCTCGGCAGCATTTATGTTTGTTTGTTTGTTTGTTTATTTACTTAATTTCTATTCCGCCCTTCTCACCTCGCAGGGGACTCAGGGCGGATTACAATGTACACATCACATTTAGACACACAAACACACAAGACAGACAGAGGCAATTTAACATCTGGCCACCATGGGGACCTGTCGCACCCCTTCACTCCTCAGCATGTTTTCTGGAGATCTTTTTTATGGCCTCATAAATCACTTAAATTTAGCCTCCCAACTAAGTGGTATCTTAATTTCCTACTTGACAGCTGCAACTGTCATTCGGGTTGCAAAGGTCAACAACAGGCTACACAATAGGTCGAGAGCCCACCTTGACCCGGGCAGGCCTCAAACGCATGACCTTCTGGTCAGTAGAGATCTTATGCAGCTGACACCCAGCCAGCTGCGCCACATTCCCGGTACCATCACTATCTTAGTCTCCTTATTACCCTGGTTTTATATATTATTTGTCATTTGTTCGACCTTTTACAGTATCAAACAGCAACAATGGTAGTGCAGATATGCTCTGGAAAAGTGTAGCATTCTTGGGGGGGGGGGGTAGTTTTATAGTTTTATATATGTAGTGGTTTTATTATTTTTAACCTTTTGAACTGCAATTGCTGCTGGCTCAGGTGTTGGCAAAGAGGCCTTCTGTGGAGAAATGCCAAGTCGCAAATTCTGTAGAAAATCTAGGTTTCAAGTAGTGTTGACGTTTGGTTCATATTAAGATATTTCCACCTTCTTTTGCATTGATTTAAAGGGAGCCATGCCATGCTATTTCTAAGCAGAACATTTCAGTCTAATCTTATCTATGCATGCTGTTTTGCTTCCTGTTATAACAATTTTGCCTCATGAGTCAGTTTGGATTTCTTTAGATCAGAATTATAGATAGGAAAGAGGAGCTACAGCCAATAATATCCAGGCAGGGCCAGCTCTCCGAGGTGTTTTCTTTCTTGTGAGGCATTAACATCTCCCACATATAGCTGCAAGATTCCCAGCTCATGGCGTCTGTTTCTAAGCTCAGTCATGAAGCATTGCTCCCTAACCTTAAAAAAACAAACAAAATGCCATGCTGCTTTCTGTTGAATAATGTAAATATCTCAGAACCTCATGAAGCAAATGTCTTTTTGGAGATCCTGTAAATCAGAATCCCATTATCCCACCCATATATTCTGAATTAATTAGCTTGCCAAATTTATTCTCCCAATTTCATGCTGTTTCTCTGCATACATTTATGACTATGAACACTATTTTGTGTGTTAATAATCTTGTACACATGCTTATGGTCTCACGGCTGGAGTTTTTAGGGTTGTCAAACTGAAAACTAGAGATCGCTTCTGGAGTTTTAATGGTTCTGTAGAGGGAATTTACAGAGATATCTCATGCCAAGAGATAACAAGCAATACCTGCTGAAATTCCCTCTTTTACGGAACCATTAAACGTACAGAAACATTACACAGTTTCTATGTTGGCTTTCCCAGTGTCCAAAAAGGACGTATGGATGCTGCAATAAACTTACTACAATCTGTTCTTCTCACCTCTGCGGGTTTGTTTGTTCCTGAGCAGTTGCACTTGATGTCTGAAGAGACTGGCCCTCTTTGAGAAATAGCTACGTAGCTAGGAGTTGTTACATTATTATTGTATTGGTTGTTCCTCTTTGAGAAACAGCATTGGGTTTCCCTTCTAATGAGAGTTGTTGTTTATTCATTAAGTCGCTTCCGACTCTTTGTGACCTCATGGACCAGCTCACGCCAGAGCTCCCTGTCGGCCGTTGCCACCCCCAGCTCCTTCAAAGTCAAGCCAGTCGCTTCAAGGATACCATCCATTCACCTGGCCTTTGGTCGGCCCCTCTTCCTTTTTCCTTCCTTTTTCTCCAGCATCGTTATCTTCTCCAAGCTTTCCTGTCTTTTCATTATGTGGCCAAAGTACTTCAGGTGACTTGATCGAAGTGTATAAAATCATGCATGGGATAGAAAAGGTGAATAAAGAAAAACTGTTTTCTTTGTCACAAAACACTAGGACTAGAGGGCACTCCCTGAAGCTCCAAGGTAGGAAAATTAGGACTAATAAAGGGAAATATTTCTTCACCCAGAGGGTCATTGGGTTATGGAATTTACTTCCAGAAGAGGTTGTGACAGCTGTCAGCCTGGACAACTTCAAGGCAGGATTAGACAGATTCATGGATACCAAGTGTATCGGTAGTTACTGAAAAGGACATTCAAGTGCCACCTCGGAGTTGGTTGAGGTAGGCAGGATTTCCCTGGGTACTGGTTGTGGGGGGTCGGGAGCAGGTTAGGGTTTTGCCCTCCCTTCTGCTCGAGATCCCCGTGTACAACTGGTGGGCCACTGTGTGATACAGAATGCTGGACTAGATGGGCTGAGGCCCGATTCAGCATGGCTCTTCTTATGTTCTTATGTTCTTATGTTCATCTTTGCCTTTAATATCCTTCCTTCCAGTGAGCAGCCAGGTATTATTTCCTGGAGTATGGACTAGTTTGATCTTCTTATAGTCCTAAGTACTCTCAGAACTTTCCTCCAACACCACAGTTCAAAAGCATCTATCTACCTTCGCCCATCCTTCCCTAAGGTCCAGCTCTCACAGCCATAGATTACTACAAGGATTACCACTGCTTTAACTATGCGGACCTTCATTGCCAGTGTGATGTCTCTACTCTTCACTATTTCATCGAGATTGGTCATTGCTCTCCTCCCAAGAAGTAAACGTCTTTTGAATACCTGAATGCAGTCTGTATCTGCAGTAATCTTTGCACCTAGAAATACAAAGTCTGTCACTGCCTCCATGTTTTCTCCCTCTATTTGCCAGTTATCAATCAGTCTGGTTGCCATAATCTTGGTTTATTTATATTTAACTGCAACCCAGGTTTTGCACTTTCTTCTTTCATCTTGGTTATAATAATAATAATAATAATAATAATAATAACTTTATTTCTTGTGAGTCGCCCTCCACCGATGGTGCTCCGGGCGACTTACATCATTTAAAAAATACATCTAATTAAAAACACAGGTTCAAAGAATCACAAAGGGCCCAATCCCCAAGATTAGTCAATCCCCAAACGCCTGGCGGAAGAGCCAAGTTTTCAGCTCGGACAGGAATCTGGCTGGGGCCGATATGGCCCTAAAGCAGGCGGAAGTGTATTCCAGATTACAGGAGCCACCACAGAGAAAGCTCTCCGTCGGGTCTTTGTCAGCCGGGCCTCTCTCACCCTGGGATAACTATACAGTCACCATTTATTTCACGCGATGGTCTTTCACTGTGTTGGTCTATTAACCGGTCGCCCAGATAGGCTGGTCCGGTTCTTTGCCGTGCTTTGAAAGTTATCGCCATGAGTTTATAGACCACTCTGAACTCTGTAGGGAGCCAGTGAAGAGCTTTTAGGATTGGCGAGATATGGTTCCTAGCCGATGCCCCGGAGATGAGTCTGGCCGCTGCATTCTGGACAAGTCTCAGCCTCCGAGTCGTGGACAGCGGTAGACCCGCATACAGGGCATTGCAGTAGTCAAGACGGGAGACTACGGTGGCATGTATCACGGTCTTCAGCGCCTCTGATGGTAGGTAGGGGGCCAACCGTCGGGCCCTGCGGAGATGAAAAAGGCGCCCTTGGCTGCAGCCTGGATCTGGGCTTCCATCGTCAGCCTCTCGTCCAGAATCACTCCCAGGCTCTTCACCGCCGGAGCTGGGGACAGGGGCTCGCCTTCAAAGAGTGGTAATGGTGAGTGAGGGTCGGGTCGACCGGGCCAGAGGATCTCCGTTTTTGCCGGATTGATTTTTAGTCTGTGTGCTCTAAGCCAGTTTGTCACCGCCCTTAGTCCCTGACTGAAGCTTTCAGGCACTGACGACATCCCTGGATCGAGCTTCAACAACAGCTGTGTGTCATCGGGCGTATTGGTAGCAGCTGAAACCATGACTCCTAGCAATACTGGCCAGGGGCTGGACATAGATGTTAAAAAGGGTGGGGACAAGATAGCACCCTGAGGGACCCCGCACTCCAACCCGCATTTCCTGGAGACCTGGCCCTGCCACTCGACCCGCTGCGAGCGGTCCCGCAGGAACGATCCTAGCCAAGTCAGAGCCTTATCTTGGATCCCGGAAGCAGCCAGGCGGCGGAGTAGCAGATCATGGTCGACGGTGTCGAAGGCCGCGGTTAGATCTAAAAGGACCAGGACTGCCGAGCCCCCTCCGTCCAGCTGGCGGCGGATGTCATCCGTAATCGCTACCAGGACGGATTCCACTCCGTGGCCCGCGGAAACCCGACTGGGACGGGTCCAGGCCCCGGATTGGTTTAAAAAGTCACGCAGCTGGCTTTCCACCGCTCGCTCTAGTAGCTTACCCAGGAAGGGCAGATTGGCAACGGGCGGTAGCTCGCCGGTTCGTCGGGGTCGAGGTTCGCCTTTTTCAGGAGAGGGCGAACTCTGGCCTCCTTCAGGGACTCTGGGAAAGTGCCTGTATCCAGGGAAAGGTTCACCAGGTCCCTCAGAGCGTCCGATATGGTGTCAATGCAGGACTTGATTAAGTGCGATGGGCAGGGGTCCAAGGGGCAGGTCGTCGCTCTTGCCACGGACACCAGCTTTTTCACCTCTTCCGGCGTTAGTGGCCTGAATTCGGTGAGGCAATGCCCACTGGTCTGAGAATGACCCCGGTTTTTCACACTCTCATCCTCTGGAACGGGCGGCAGGTCACGCCGAAGTGCCGTGATCTTCCCTATGAAATAGTCTTGGAGATCTTCTGCTGTTACCCTAGAGTTTTTGGGGTCACTCTGTGGAGATGCTAGAAGGCTCCGGACTACTTTAAAGATCTGTGCTGTACGGGAGCCAGCAGCTGAGATCTGAGCGGCGTTGTAGGCCTTCTTAGCCTCTCTGGTTTCACGTTCATACAGCCTATGCAGTTCTCTATAGGCCGCTCTATTTGCCCCGCTGGGTTTTTTTTCTCCAAACACTCTCCAGTTGTTTCCTCCGGCGCTTCATCTGCTTTAGATTCGACGCGTGAACCACGGTGAGCGGGTTTTTCGGGACGAAGGGAGCGCCTAGGTGCCACCTGGTCGATGGCCCTCGAGAGGACGCTGTTCCACCTGGCAACCAGATCTGCCAGCGATCCTCCAGGGACCTCCAAAGGTTCCAGGGCAGCCGTAAATGCCGTCGGAGTCATCAGACTCCTTTTGCGGACTAAGATGGTCTTTGGCTCCGACCTTTCTGTGAGAAGAGTGTCGATGTCTGCCCTCACGGTCAGGTGGTCCGACCAAGGCACTGTTCTGGTTTCTCGGTGTTTTATGGCTAGACCGTGGCTAAAGATCAGGTCCAGTGCGTGGCCAGCTTGGTGTGTGGGGCCCGTTTCGGTCCTGGGGAGATCTAGAGCATCCATGTGTTGGAGGAACTCCCTCGCGTTAGATGTGAGTGGATCTGTGTCCGGGTGGATGTTAAAATCACCCAGTACGATGAGCCGGGGAATCTCAGAGCCCAGTCCGCAATCAGGTCCAGCAAGGTAGACGTGGCCTCCTTTTGGGCCCCAGGGCTCGGTAAACCACCAGAATCCCCGTCTTTTCTCCCATTCCTAGTGTTGCTCCCAGGCACTCTATGCCCGCCATCTCTGGTGTCTTGAGGACCGAGGTAGTAACAGTGTCTTTTACCACCAAGCCCACTCCCCCGCCCCGGCCGGTGGATCTTGGCTGGTGGAAGGCTCGGAAGCCTGGGGGGGCTATCTCCTGAAGAAGGACACAATCACCGTCCTGTGTCCAGGTCTCTGTGACGCATGTAACATCTGCGTCCTGCTCTGCGATGAAGTCTCGCAGCGTGGTCAGCTTATTACAAATTGACCTCGCATTGAGGAGCAGGAGTGAAGACCAGAGAGTGGTTGATGTTTGAAGGCGGTCATGGCAGATTATGGGTCGCAGCCAGGTTGAAGAGAGTCTGCGTCCCTGTTTGATGGTAGGTCGGCTGCTAGTCCCCCGTCTCCCCTGTCCGCCAATCAGTGGGATGGGGCACACGGGAGCGCTCGGATGCTGACGCTGGAGACCAGGGCGCTGAGTTTGCGACACGTCCCCCGAAAAGGGGACGTTGGAAGAGTCTGTTTTTGGTCGCCGCCCAGTGAGACCGTGCCGATGGTAAACTGGGGGCCGTGCGGTGGCTGTGCCATGGTGGGATTGGTGAAAGCCCTGGCCTTACTGGCCCAGAAAGTTCTGGTCCTGAAAGGGCCGGGTTTTTTGACCTGGGAGTTCCTAAGGTTTTCTTTTTGTCCCTTGTGGGTGATGATACTTTGTTTAATCCGCCTGACCGTCTCTTTTTGTGAGCCACTGGCCTTTTCTTGTGGTGCTCCCCTCGCGACGGGAACCGGTGGTTCAGGTCCTCCCGTAGGCTCTGGTGGGCACTCCGTCTGCCTGTTGCTGAGCTGATCGATGTGAGATGGATAGGGGGCACAAGGAGCTGCCAGCTGGGACGCTGCCGTCGTCACGACGCTTGCCCTATTGGCTGCTCTCTTTCGCTGGCGCCTCAGGGCCTTCCCTGCTCTTCTCTTAGCCCGCCTATTCTCCCGCCTCCTGTTAGTCTGATCGGCAGGGGCCGACTCAAGTGTCCTCCGTCTTGCCTGGCCTAGCCGGTTTTTCCTTGGCTTCCTCTGGCTGCCCTCCAGCAGTGTCGGGTGTTGGGAGTTGATCAGGGCCGGCAGGTCGATGGGGAATCAGCCGGCACGGCGTCCCGGTCGACCCCCGGGAGCCTTCGCCAGGACCTGTGAGATGTTCAAAGCTGTTGACGTTGGACTAGAGGGCAGCTCTGGCTGATGTTCAGTGGTGGGAGTGGCTATGGCCGGTGACAGAGGCAGAGAGGGAGGAGCCGAAGACGCCGATGACAGAGGCAGAGAGGGAGGAGCTGAAGACGCCGAGCCAGGCAAGCTCGGCGCCATGTTGGGGCTTGCTGCCAACGCCCCCACAGTCTGAGATGGTAGAGACTGGGTGCCCAGAGCCCTCCATGGGCTCCACCACGGGAGGATCGTCGCTCCCGCTGGCTCCCTGGCGTCCTCCCTAGGTGGACTCTCATCTGGGGGTCCCTCTCCCGGCTCCGGAGGGCCCTCCTCTTGCTGCCAGGCTGAATCGCCAGGAGTCCGCCGGCCCGAGCGGCCTGGGGGGAGACCAGATGGCTCGCTCACCCCCGCACTTTCTCCTCTTGCCTCGCCCTCCCCGCCTCTCTCTCCTCGGGGGTTGCAGGCACCCGGTCCCGGCCTCCTCACAGCGGAAGGCTCCATCGGCTGCTGACGACCCAGTTCATCCGGGCCTCCAGGAGAGGCGCCAGGCCGGCGCAGGCCCTCCTCACCGCCGCCCCAAACCTCCTCCAGGCTGGTGGCCAGCCGTCCAACTTGTCGGCGAAGGGCAAGAAGGGAGGAGGTGAGCTCGCCGATGGCGTCCTGCAGCTCCCGTAAGCCGTCCCGGGTCACAATGCCTCCGGCTGCTTGTCCGCGGGAAAGGGGGGGGGCAGAGGCGGCCTCCCACTGTATGGCAGGCAGAGGGGTGGGAGGCCTCGTCGCAGCCCCCGTCGCCAACCCCTCAGTTCTAGGTCAGCTCCCAGGCCCGGCCAAGGAACCGGGGACCGCGGTGGAGGGGGGTCCGCATCCAGGGCTCGCTAGCGCGTCCTCCCGGCGTCCTCGCGGCTCCCAAGGCCCGGATCCTGGCCGCTATGGCGGATTCAAGGCCTACCTCCAGAGCGGCCTCTACTTCCAGCTGGAGGGCTTCCAGGGGGGGTAGGGCGCCCGTCAGCAACTTCTTTGGGGTCCAATTGTTAACCCTGAGGTTCAGGGGGACCTCCTATCTAGTTGGGGTTGCCAACCAGGCAGGTGGGGTTGCCAGGTGGTCAAACTCCACCAAGTCACGGCAGAGCTCAGCACTCTTGCTGCTGCTCCCCGCGGCCATCTTGGATGAGAAGGCTCCTCAGCTCCTCCTCACTTTCAGCCATCAAAGCAGTATCATTTATTTATTTATTTATTTATTTATTTACATCATTTATATTCCGCCCTTCTCACCCCGCAGGGGACTCAGGGCAGATCACAATGCACACATACAGGCAAACATTCAATGCCATTGACATACAACATATATAGACAGACATAGAGGCAATTTAACATTCCAGAAATCAGTTAAATTTAGCGTCCCCACAAAGTGGTACCTAAATTTCCTACTTGACAGATGCAACTGTTTTTCGGGTTGCAATGGTCGACAACAAGCTACACAAATTGGTCGAGAGCTCACCCCGACCTGGGCAGGCCTCGAACTCATGACCTTCTGGTGAGTAGAGATCTTATGCAGCTGACACCCAGCCAGCTGCGCCACATTCCCGGTGCATCATCTGCATATCTAAGGTTGTTAATGGGAGACATTATTACAATTATTATTACAATTATTACTATTGTTGTCACTACATCAATTGCCACCCTCATTTCAGGTTGCTTCCAGAGGGATGGCAACTACTGAATATTATTTGTAAAATGCTGCCTCAGGCCACATAGCAAAGACATCACTCACCCACCCAATTCAAAGTGTGTAGCGGCCAATACCAGCCAAGTTATTTTGGCATGCAAGAAAGAAAATCCCCAAAGCTTCTCTTTTTTTCCTGACAGTAGAAATACAGACGTATGTATTAAAAATAACAATTCTCTCTTCTTTCATGATATCTCATACCTCCTGTTTGGGGTAGGTACCTCATTTTGCCTAATGATATGACAGTCTCCACTTCAGCAGAGAGACCAACTCGAGTTATTTTGAATTTTCATCAACCCCTTCTCAATCTTCAGTTTTATTTTCTCTCTCTCCCCCAAAACTAGTAAATGGGTGAGAAAAAAATAAACCTCAGCCACAATATTAACTCAGTTCCAGTTAAACACAGGAATAGTATTAAGGACATTTGCACCAAGAGGAAATGCACTATCCTGCTTTTTCATGTTCCAAAAGAAATCCAGGTAGCTATGTATTTTCAAGCCTGAGTAGGAGCAATAGAGGCATCCCTTGGCTCCTCGGAGGCCAGGACAATTCCAGACTTATTCTGCAGAGCTTGGGAAAGTTACTTCGTTAGGTTTCAACTCTCCAAATCCCCCAGTTGTGTGGTCATGTAGGGAGAATTATAGGGAGAATTCTAGAAAGGCCATAGAAATAGCCCAAATTTTTGGGAGCAAATAAGAAGCAAATTTCAAATCATTATACAAAAACTTAAAGCATTTGGGGCTTTTGAATCAGCAAACCAGTGTTTAGTAAATTTCCCAAACTATAAAACCATAAAAATAATGGTTTGGCCAATATTTTTTGACACATCTTCATTGTTTTGTGGGCATTTTGTGAATATTATAGCTAACTATAAACAAAGGTTGCTGTTATTTCCTGAGCACTATTGAAATTGTCAAGAATTCTTGAAGATGAAAAAAAATAAACAGTATCAAAGGATGTATTGAGAGAACAGTAGATTACATCTGGAAGAAAAGAGTCCCTTGTTGAAATATCAACATTTTTTCTCAGGGAAAAGAGAGGTGTTGTCTGAAATAAGTAGCCAAAGAAGCAATTTTAAAAGGAAAGATGGTCAAGTACTTGATAGGTCTTTCTAGAAAAGGCAAACCCTGATAGTGGCAGAAATGTTTTCTGGATCTAACATATGTTTTCCATCACTTACTTTCTATGAGACTAACAGATGCTCCACAGAAGTGGGAATGTTTATCTGTGCAGGCTTTGGCATCTCTGTGCCAGATATTTGACAGGCAAGTTGCCATGAATTTTTTTGTGACTCATCTTACAACATTGTGTTGAATTTAGTGGTTGAAAAGTCACAGCTGGTTTGTTCAAATCTACTCTACAGACTTCCCCACACAAACTCTTCCCACCACTCCCATGCCTATTTTGTGGCATGCCACTGCTAGAGGTAAATGTCAGGCAGATGGCACATTGGCAACAAGATCCATCAACGGATTAGTCTAGGATCATGCCATCTATTCAGTGACATCACTGTTGCTGTTTTGCTTTCCCATTGCAGAGGTACAGTCATTCATATTCTTGGAATATAGAATGAAATAGCATTGTGAACTGATTCTACAATTAGAACAAGGCAGCAACTTTATTGAGTACCAGAGAAGACACTGGGTATGAGGGAAGAAAACTTAGTTATTTAATTAAAACAATGGTACATTTTTAGTGTTTTCTATTTTTTAGGGGGGGGGGGGAGCAAGGATCAGTCTTGGGTATTATGCACTCCAATGGATGGACACCGGTTGTTGTTCTATCTCTGATGACAAAGTTCAAAATGGACCTCCCTCTTGTTCATATTAATCCTAACAGCAAGAAGGAAGCATTTTCATGATTTAGGAAATATTGGGATTCCCCTCCTGCTTCCCAATGTCTTTAGAGAAACAGTGAAATAGAAAGTTTTTCTCTTAATGTCAGATGCCTGGTTTCCTTTGGTTCGAAAGAGTCTGTACTTGATCAAATGATGCAAATAAACTGATGCTTACAGACACTGATTTGGTAGTGTGCTGCTGCATGTGTCTTTATCCATGGTGTGGGGAAAAGATTGAGTTGCCATTTGTTGTAGAGAATTTATTGTCAGAAAGGAGATTTCACCTGAACATTAGGAAATTATTGGTTGCTTACCTTTAACCGTAGTTCCCTGAGTGGTCACCTGTGAAGTCGTACTTATGGTATTAAGCGCCAGCGCAAGCAATGTCAGAACCTTCTAGAAATACAAATGTCAATCATTAGTAAGCCCCACCCACCTCCCCTACAAATAGCTCGTCGTGGGGCTGCCCCCTCAGTTATCTTCTGCCGTATTAAACAGCCAGAAGGAGGAGGCATGACCAGAGGGGAGGATCGGGTGGGATTGTACAACTTCACAGGTGACCACTCAGGGAACTACGATTACAGGTAAGCAACCAATAATTCCCTTTCGTGGTCACTGTGAATCATACTTATGGTAGATTAGCAAGCTACTAACCTTGGTTGGTGGGCGTCATGCCACCGCAGAAAAAAGGACTGCTCTACCGAACTCCGATTCTCTCCTCGACATCACATCCATCTTGTAGTGAGTCACGAAGGTATGCGGAGTAGACCAGGTGGCTGCACGGCACACTGCCTCGAGCGAAACTCCTTTCATGAAGGCCGTTGAAGTCAAAACCGCCCTCGTGGAATGTCCTTTCACCTGCAAAGGAGGCATCTTACCTGCCATCTTGTAGGCCTGGCGTATTGCCAAAACAATCCAAGAAGAAAGCCTTTGGGATGACAATGCGAGCCCTCTCGCATCCTCCCTGTATTTGACAAACAACCTGGTTGTCTTCCTAAACCCCGAGGTTCTGTCCAAATAGAAGGCCAATGCTCTTCTAACATCAAGGCAATGCAACATATTTTCCAAAGATGTATTTGGACTTTGAAAAAAGGCCGGTAGAATTATCTCTTGAGACCCATGGAATTTTGTGGCTATTTTCGGAAGAAAAGCCACATCTGTTCTCAAGACTACTTTGTCCTTATGGAATCTGACATAAGGAACATCTGAGCGTAAAGCACATAGTTCACTAGCCCTTTTTGCCGAAGTAAGATATGTCCGTGGTCGCCATTGGCTCAAAAGGACTTTTACTTAGAAATGTTAAGACCAAATGCAAATCCCACGCTGGTACCACCGGAGATACCTGAGGATTTGAATTACTAAATCCCTTGATGAATAGTTTTACCAATAGATCTGAGAAACAAGATGGTAGGTCTGATTTCCTTCTGTACCATGAAATGGCCACCAAATAACATTTTAAAGAAGGCAATGATAGTCCCGAATCTGCCAAAGACACCAGGAAATCAAGCACTACTGCAATAGGGGCCAACAAAGGGTCCAACCCCTTGGATTCTTCAAACTTGGTAAAACATGCCCACTTGTAAGTATAGGATTTTTAAAGTAGATTCTCTATGTGCCGTATCTATAAACTTCAGCACTTGCGAGGACAATTGTGGCTTCCCGTTTTACTTGAGTGGGCAGAGTCTCCATGCCGTCAACCTCAGTTTGGATGCCTCTAGATACAGTACTTGCCCTTCCTGCGTGGACAGGAGGTCCAACCTGTTCCGCAGTCGGATGAACACACTTTTGCTCAAATTTAGGAGAATCGAGAGCCACGGTTGCCTTGGCCACCATGGTGTGATCACAATGGCATCCGATCGGTCTTTCTGAAGTTTTGCTATTACTCTCAACAACAAAAGAAACGGAGGGAAGACATAATACAGGCCCTTGTTCCATGTTAGAAGGAAGGCATCCCCTAAGCCAGTGTTTCCCAACCTTTTTTGAGCCGCGGCACACTTTTAACATTAAAAAAATCCGGGGGCACACCACCAACCAAAATGACACAAAATGACACCAACACAGTAAAGAATGGCTGGGTTATGGTACCCTGCTGGGAGCAGCTGCTGGGAGTGCCAAAGCCGGGGAGGAGGTGGAGCCAGGTGGTGCCATGCCCCGCCCCCTATCCCCGGCTTCACCTCTCCCAGCAGCTGCTCCAGCCTTGAGGGGGCAGTGCCAAGACAGCGGTGCCAGAGCCAGCACAATGCTGGCTTGGCACTGTCCCCTCAAGGCTGGAGCAGCTGCTGGGAGTGCCGAAGCCGGGCTAGGGGGCAGAGCCCCGCCCCCTCCCCCCAGCTTCAGCTCTCCTACAGAGGAGGAGCATGAGCGGTAGACGGGCTTCAGTGGGCGGGGCTCCTCCTCCACGCGGCTTCAGCGAGCGAGAGTCATGGTGGGAGTCATGGCGGATTGGAGGCTGGCTGGGGAAACGGCTGAAGGAGGCAGCGCCCCGGTCCCTTCTTCTTTTTCTTCGCCACTGCCTGGCCCTTCCTCCTCCCCCAAGCAACAGGAGTTCAGCAGGAGGGGGAGGAAGGGGGGCAGAGAGCTTTTCTCGCGGCACAGCAGGAGGTCCGTCATGGCACACTAGTGTGCCACGGCACACTGGTTGAGAAAGACTGCCCTAAGCAACCCCTGCCTGGATTGGCTCTTTTGCATGCACAGAACAACCTGCACTTCGCGTTCAGGTGAGAGGCGAAGAGATTGATTTCTGGACTTCCCCATGCTCTGAATATTCGATCCGCCTCTTCCTGATGTAGAGACCATTTGTGAAGCGTCAAAGGGGATCTGCTTTGTGCATCTGCTTCTATGTTTTTTCCCCCTGGCAGATGAACGGCTATGACGTGAATGCCCCGTCTATGCACCACTCCCATAACTGCAGCATTATGCGTAGTTATGTCTGCGAGTGTGTGCCCTCTTGCTTGTTTATGTAATACATTACTGTCGTATTGTCCGTCAGTAACTGGACCACATGCCCTCTCAGTACTAGCTCGAAAACCGCTAGGGCCCTTCTCACAGTCAACAGCTCTAGGCAATTTATATGCAAAGCCTGTTCTTCCTTGGACCAGTGGCCTTGGGCTGTAAGGCCTCCTGGATGTGCACCCCAACCCTTCATTGATGCATCTGTGGTGACAGACCAAGTGGGGCTCGGACATTGGAATGGGAGGCCGCAAGCTACATGATGAGGCTCCAACCACCGTAGCAGTGTATTGTGGACCACACAAGGTAGTATCATTGTAGCATATGGGCTGTCTCATTGAGGGTTGAAGACAGAGTGAAGCCACGACTAGAGTGGCCTCAGCCGCAACCTTGCATGCGGGGTAACCGTCATGGTCGAAGCCATATGATCCAAGAGGATTTGAATTTGTTTTGGGGATACCATGTTGCTCACTAGAATGTCCTGGACTAGAGCCCGGAGGGCAGTATATCTCTCTTCTGGGAAGAAAACCCTCTCTTGTATGGAGTCTATGACTGCTCCGATGAACTGAATCCTGTGAGTAGGAACTAAGTTGGATTTTTCCATGTTTACCACCAATCCAAGTGACTGCAGGAGAGAAAGTGTAAAAGCAATATTTAGTTCTAATCTGTGTTTAGAAGCAGCGACCAGCAACCAGTCATCAAGATACGGAAAAACTGTTACTTTTTGTAGGCGTAGAAAGGCCGTGACCACAGCCATGCATTTGGTGAATACTCTAGGTGCTGTGTTGAGTCCAAATGGCAAAACATTAAAACAGTATCCTTGTTCCCCTACAATAAATGAAAGATATCTCCGATGCTGTACAGCTATCGAGATGTGGAAGTACGCATCACGCAAGTCAATAGTTGCAAACCATAACCCTTTATTCAATAACGGCAGTATTGAAGTAAGAGTCACAATTCTAAACTTCTTGCAATCAACAAAATTATTAACCTGTCTTAAATCTAAAATGGGGCGAACGCCTCCATTTTTCTTTGAAATTAAAAAGTATCGTGAGAAGAAACAGTTCTTATGTTCTGAGCGGTCCAATTGTGTAAAGCTCCCTTACTAAGTAACGTCTCAACCTCTTCCAATAGAGCAGTAGATGGAGGAGTAGATTTAATGCAACCCAAAGGTGGTTGGTCTAGAAATTCTAAATAATAACCTTGCTCTATAATTTTCAGCACCCACTTGTCTGATGTAATAGAGTTCCACTCATTTAAATACGGATGAAGTCTGTCCTTGTAAAAGGCCGTGTTCTCACCTATAACCTCCTGCCATGGTCTTATGTTACTTTTAGGAACAACTGAATCAACCGAACTATTAACAACTGCAACTTTAAACTGTTCACTAGAAACTTAGTGAACATCAAAGACGCCGTTTAGGCTGACCTTGATTCTTCTGCTTTCCCTGATAGGGATGAAACTTTGCCTTCGGAACGAAAGCTTGATTTCTGCCACTCTGATATCTATTGTTTCCCCAACCTCTGGTTTTTCTATTGAAAGGCCTCCTGTAATAAGGAGTAGTACTCTGCCATCTAGGCCTCTGCTGATAGTAAGGTTGTGGGGGATGGCCTAATTTATGAGCTGCCTGTCTCACTTCCTGCTTTTGCTTAATCTTTTCATCCGTATCTGGATGAAAGAGACCTTGAGCA